>DWON01007230.1:0-13126 GCA_018251015.1 Phocides pigmalion okeechobee
GATGGACGCGGATGCGTTCCTACTCTTGAGGACTAAGATGGTCGCCTCGAATAATGTGTATCCGGCAACCACATCTCCCTAACCGAAACACGATACATGAAGAACATGTTGCTTTACAGCGGGTTATGAGGGTGGCGGTGGTGCCGTCCTGGGCGAGCGCTAACGGCTCTACCCCCTTTATAACTTTGGTTACTATTAACTATGGTTTAGTTGTCATCAGGCTTTATCATTCTTCTTCATCATCGACCCACAACTGTCGCACTGTCGGACAGATCTCCTCAAAATAAGGTTCAGGCCATTACAACCATTGTTACACTTCACACAACTTGGAGAACTTTATGGAGAAATCTTAAACATGCAGGTTTCTTCATGATGATCTCCTTCACCGTTAGGAGAACTGACAATTTATTTCTAATACGCACAAAACTTGGATAAGACGGTGAGGTAGGGATTCGAACCCCGCACTTCTCATGTGAACCAGAAATGTTAACTACTAGGCTATCATAACTTATCCTTCGTTACTTTAATACAAAAAAAACCATTTTCCGTTTCATTGTATATCCATTTTCTACTAGAACCTGCTAGAAACATAAAAAAAAAACTAAAAAACACATATAAAAAATTCAAAAAAAAGGATAATTAAGAAAAAAAAAATTGCAATTTGTTATTTTACGTTGCATTTTTTTTTTCTTAATTATACTTTTTAGTTGGATTTTTTATAAAAGTGTGTTTTTTAGTTTTTTTAACAAATTTTTTTTTTCATATTAGTGCACTGTCATCGGTCCATGACACGTGTGCAAAGTTTCAAATCAATCAGACTTATGGAAATTGGTGAAAATGTTGCTCACAGAATCCGTTACATACATAAATACATACATACATGCATACACATACATACATATAAACGTACAACCCAAGTTAAAAAAGTGTGTTGATTACAAAAAAGAACCCTTGCGCGAAGTTCTTGTTGACAAGGATTTCCGAATTGTCCTTGTACAGCACGGAGCCGCGCCGGCCGCGCTCGCAGGAGCCGTGCTCCCGAGGTATCTTTACGTCCGCTGCAACCGTCAAATATAAATAAATCTCAAAGTCAAAGGTGGGAAAACTATAGTTCGATCGGGGAGGTACCACCACCGCCCTCATAATCCGCCGTAAAGCATTACTTGTGTTTCGGATGGAGAGGTGTGGTTTCCGGCTATACTTTGAAGCGAGGCGAACATCTTAGCTCTCAGAAGTAGCAACGTATCTACGTTCAAGCGCAGATAGGATTTTGGTCGTGTTTGTAGTTGTTGTTGTCTATGAGCTGCAACTACTTAGCATCAGGTGGTTTGCATGCTCGATTGCTACTCTTCTCACATAAAAAATGTATAACATATGACTTAAAATACAATGAAACTTAGGTTTGATTTTCATATGCACTTGATTTTTGACTTTCACTTTCACTTTCACATATACTATATTTTTTTATTAATCTACGTTTTTGTTATATTTTTGTACACAAAAAAGTCATCTCGGTGACTCTCTGAAATAAGTCATCTCGGTGACTCTCTGAAATAAGTCATCTCGGTGACTCTCTGAAATAATTTCAATCAGAAAGTGGGATATATATTTTTTTACCGTGAAGAAGCGTTTCGTTTTCGAGAAATTTTCATTTCGGTAAATCCTTTTCATTTTCTGTCAAGAGTTACTTTCGATTTTGTTGCGAATAATTCTTCTCTTTCCATCTCACGAGATTTTAATTTCGTATCGAGAAATTATTTTCATTTTATTTCATGCCGAGATATTTTCGTGACTAGTGCCCTCTCAAAAGATTGTTCCTTAATTGACCAGTACATCATGAAATGTTGTGGACGTGAGCTACGATATCATGATGGATGGCAGATTTAAAACAATCTGCCACCTCCGCTGTTACCGGTACATCACAGCTCAGATACACAAGTCACAAAGTTTTTTTTTATATGAGAAACATGCAAACTATCTGATGTGAAGTATTAGCAGTCCATAGACATCCACGTTCAACTACAAACACGACCGAAATCCTATCTGAGCTCGAACGTAGATATGTACATTGCTACTCCTAAGGATTAAGTTGGTCGCCTCGCTTCAAAGTGTAGCCGGCAACCGTACCTCTCCAACTGAAACACAAGTAATGCTTTACGGCGAATTATGAAGGCGGCGGTGTTACCTCCCCGGTCGAACTATAGTTCTCCTACCTTTAAAGTCTTATAAAGGATTTGACTATCGTCGGAGGAGTAATGATAGTTTTTTTTTTTAACTAGCTCGTGGAATACTAAGACGGACTTAGTTTACCTTTATACATAATAAGCTCATAGGGTGACAAAGTCCTGAGTATGAACTTGTGTACGTCTTCCCTGGTGTCGTAAGGGTAATTGGAGATGATCTCGTCAATCCACGAGATGTAGTCGTGGATGTTCAGAAAACGAGCCGGCGCGCCACAGCCTGGCCCTCGCACTCCGAAACCGATCTATAACAATTACAATTAAAATAATACTTAACTGATTTATTTACATAACTAAGTTAACCTAAGCAATCTGAATAACAGCAGCTTAAAAAAAACTAACCTAACCTTGCCAAAGTATAAGATCAACGTATTAAAGAACCTATCAGTGCAATCAAAAAGAAAGACCAGAAGAAGTCTGCGGTAGCCAAACATACCCTCAACGCAGGTCCTTATCACTGGATACAGCTACATGAACCTCAAGTGATCTGCACAGAACGTCATTACTTTCCCCGTTTGGTAAGAGAGGCAATAGAGATCAAGAAACAACCTAGGAATTATAACAGAAAAGAGGATTTTAACATAGCACAAACGTGGAATCCAGTGTATTATGCAAATCACAAATAGTGCAAAGCTCATTGCATAAATATACATTTAATGTGATATGTCGTGATATGGAACCAAAAAAGGAAAAACTAACTAACGTAGGGTAGATCGATTAATCTACGATTAGCATCTGCCAGTAGTTTCCCCCGCCACCGCTGTTTCGCTGTGACCACGAACCATGCAACTGGGTCGAAATACCAGCAATCAAAAAAGCAAAAATCGTTAATCGCAAGTAACCGGTACATGCAGTAAAATGTATAAGATGAAACACCTTAAAAATAATTATAATAAAAACTTACAGTAAGTAAATAATCTATCCATCGATCATTGACACGTGCTTTTCACGATAAAATACCTTCTGATCTGTTTTGTTAAAGATACCAATTGCAGTTCAAATTTGAAAACTGTTAATTGTATATTGAAGTCTTACCAATTTCCAGTAACCCCAGGATTGTCTGGAGATGAGGGCCACGCCCCCGTCCCACACGCACGACTGTTTCTGCTGCTCTGACACCCCACATATAGAGTTCAATGGAGACATCTTTTTATAGTTCAGCTGAAATTGACAAATTTGTTCAAGACCATCGTCTAGTTCTATGATAGGTCAAACGTAAATTAGTTTCTAAATTTAGAACCAGGTAAACTTATCTGGACCCATTAGAAACTTTCAATCTCTATACATATAAACCACGGATTTTTTATGTGAGAGAAGCCCATAGACATCCACGTATAATCACAACATCACTAAAATCTTATCTGAACTCGAACGTGGATACGTTACTATTCCTGAGGACTAAGATGGTCACCTCGCCGTGTGTAGCCGGCAACAGCACCTCTCCAACCGAAACACAAGTAATGCTTTACGGCGGATTATGAGGGCGGCGGTGGTACCTCCCCGGTCGATCTATAGTTCTACCACCTATCAATTAATAATTATATATATATCTAAAATCAAGATCGACGTCCAAACAATTTCTATAACCAAGGAACATAATTTGAATTATAGCTCATACTCAATGACAACAAAACATTAACACTTACATTTGCTCTATAGTAAAATTCCTCGCAATCCTTATTTTCAACGAACTTCATTTTAAGCATTTCTTTATGAAGTTCTCCATTATCTGCGAATATTGTTTCTTTATTTTTATTTATACCACAATCCATCTATTGTTCTCTCACTACAGGACACTCCTCTTCTCTTAAAATAAGTATTTGATCGAAATCAATCCATCCTTGGCCAAAAAGATCAGATTTCTTTGCAATATTTTTCTACGCCGTTTAATCAAGTTACATTTAATTTCTAATCTGTACTTACTATACTATATCTAGTATGTTTTTACTTTCTCTAATATATAATAATCTTTGTACTACATTTTTCTATTATATAGGTTTATTTTTTGTGTTATATAGTGAACAAAATCTTATAAATAAATAAAAATAAGCAAATAACATCCAAAAATCGGAAGCGCCTGTCAGGACTTCAAACCCAAGACACTTAGTGCAAGAAATGAGAATATCTAATGCCTACGGAATATATAATCGCTACCCACATTACCACGGGACAATTTTATATCGAGATTATTTTATGATTTATTTCTATTTTATACATTTATTTACAATGATGGAAATTTTAAAACTATTTATAATAAAAGCCTAACCTAAACAATCTATAGGGAGTCCGTGCCCATGTGGCATGGTTCCAAGAACACTAACTGCATTCCCGCGTTGAATAGCAATCGCAATTCTGTCACCAAAAAAAAATGTTGGCACGCGGACCCCACGGGTCTATTTAGTTCCTGAAATATACAAACCATCTGTCATTTTCACAGCATACAAATCTGAATATGCTCCGGCACCTTTTATTGGCAAGCATATTGGCAACACGGGCGCTGGAAATATATAAAGTAATATTTATTTCATTTTACAACACATAAGTTAGGCAAGTACTACATGAGAACATTAAAAAAAGTTTAATATGAAGGAGACAAGAACTAGTGTTGTGATTCACCAAGATAAAGTCAACTGAGCTTTAGAGCTGCATCCGAGTGTACATTTTATTTAAAATTTACTGTATTTATTTCTATTTTATTCATTAATAACTACTGTAGCTTCGTTAATGTAGGCTTAATTTTTTTAATTTTTGCAGACTTTCTGACAAAACAAAGTTCTCATGTACTCACTTTTAAAATTGACAAAACATTTTGATTTGGAGAGATGCGGTTTCAGGCTATACTTTGAAGCGAAGCGATCATCGTCCTCACGAGTTTAGACTTCGTGCTCAGATAGGACATCAGTCGTGTTTGCGCTTGTACGTGGATGTCTATGGGCTGCGACTTAACATCAGGTGGTTCGCATGCTCGTTTGCTACTCTTCTGACATAAAACATCCAATAAAAAAAAAAGTACCTATCATATCACCGACACCGGTTTCCCCTCGCGTAGTGAGCTGGAGTAACGCCAGGGTGGCAAAAGTGACATCCTCCAGGTATTCTGGGTGGAGATAGTAATCATACACGTCCATCGTGTATTTCAATGATTCTTGCTGCCATACTATAAACTTTGTATTGTTTCTGCAATATATATTTTTATAAGAACCATATATACGAGTATATTCATAAGAACTAATCATAATGAAAAGCCTAATCTAAACGACTTAAAGGAAGCTCGTGCAAATACGGTATAGTCTCAAGTACGCTTGCAGCATTCCCGCGTTGTATAGCAATCACTCTTCTCTGAGCGAGATATGAACCAACCCCTTTTGTCAGCGGTGGCTTCGATCAATCGTGGGTCTAATTGCTTGAAAATTTTTTGGAGATTCGTATTGTATAGTATTAAGTATAGTAAAAACGTACATCAAAGCTTCAGTCTGTATCCGTGAGATATCCTCGGCAGGTGAGATGGCGTACGCTGGGTGTATGAGCACTCCTGTCGTTATGGCAAACCTGGTCTTCCCGCCAAGGTCTGACAATCAAACCATGTGTTTGTATATTGCAAACGTGTGGTTACATTCTAACACTGGCTAAAATTATCTAGAACCTATTGAATATGTAGGAAAATCTACAAAATAGTAATTTTTTGGTTTCAAACGCATCTAACCAATGAACTCGTAAAGAAAAAAATAAATAAATAAGCAATAAAAAACAACAAAACTATTATTAGATACGCTTTAGTAATTTGAATATTACATATTATTTCTTCATCATCTCTTGGAACACGATATTATACATTTATCATTATTTTTTCACCGTTCCACATCATTGTACTTTAATATAAAATATAATTGCCTAATGAAAACAGAAAGATTTGATTTGTAAACATTTCATATTATTATATTAAGAAGTTTATTTTTAAATTCCAACATCAGGCTAATCCTTAGTACTCCATTATTAATTTGTCACCATACTTACATAAATAACTAAAGTTTAAGCTCAATTTAATTTCGGTAAACAAGTCAAATATGTCTACAATATTTGTTCTACAGATGAAGTAAAAGCTAAGCCGTAAAAGCTCGTAAGAGACTCACAAAAGCTATGCTGCACAACGCCGAGCCAGGGAAAGCGGCCGATATCGCCCACCTTGCCCTCGAGAGTGGTTTGATCTCCATCCGCAGAGCATTTAATTCGGTCCCAGAGAATGCTTGTGGCGGGTTCATCTGGACATTTGATTAATATTAAAAAATATGTTGGGCAATCCTTTTATCGGGTGTTTTCCTGACTATGCGGTCTCGGGTAAGATTTTACTACTAGTAAAGATACTAGTAGTCTTCTTTGTTGAAATATATAGGAATCCGATTATACAAAGAAGAATACTTAATGTGTCCATCACCCAGCACGAAAGAATGAACGAAATTAATCCGCTAACAAATGCTTGTTGTAGGTTTACAACCAATATTTACAGGAATCCTTAAAAATACATATACTATAAAGGTAGTTGGGCCATTAGAGCTCCCCCGGGCCCTCATAACCCGCCGTAAAGCAACATGTTCTTCATGTATTGTGTTTCGGTTGGGGAAGTGTGGTTGCCGAATACACATTATTGGAGGCGACCATCGTAGTCCTCAAGAGTGGGAACGCATCCGCGTCCGTCCTTAAATAGAACTTCTGTTCTATTTGAGATTGGACGTTGTTGTCCATGGGCTGCTGTGCCCACTTAACATCAGGTGGCCTGCATGCCCGTTTCTTACTCTTTCATAATTAAAAAAATATATATAAATACGATAAATAAGCCGATCGCTGCTTCATGAAAGTGTAGCCAAGACACATAAGTTTAGCGACAGTGAGATAATGCTGCTAGCCACGCTGTACCTAAATCTATTTGCTGCAGCGAGGCAAGCTCCAGCTCTTGGATCACCGGAGACTTCAATTAGACGCGAGAACAATCCCTTGTAAAATTCTTTTCTTCTAGTCCCCAATTACCTTTTGTTACTATTCAAAAGGCACAAATTTGTAAGCCTGAGCAATGGCATATAAATTCACTTATTTTATATATAGTTATAAAATTAAAATACTTACAAAGACATAAGTTTATTATGATTATCAAATTAAATTCCATATTGTTTACACAAATAACGTAAAAACTAACAGATTCTCAATTATATACACTGTCATTATATCTGTAAATTAAACATTTTTCTAGAAATACGAGTACACTATTATTAATGTACAACTCCTTTGATGGACGACTAGTGAATGATATGAATTTTCCTCAAAAATGACTCTGATTCATCAAGATTCGTTTACAAAATACAACAGTTTGGTGTTTCAAAACATTACTACAACTAGTTCAGTGTTCACACGGTAGTTTACACCTAATTTCCTGGATAAATGAATCGAAGCAGCCAGCGGAATCTTCCTACGAAGTTATTCTTCTACTGGGAATCTGGTAGCCAATATAGTGCGCTCAAAGCCGATGAACCGAATTTACATTGCAACTTCCTCATTCATTAAGTATATGTTATATAATATTTTCTATATTTTTTATTAGATGTTTTTATATTGTGTATATGTATGTATATGACGATTTCAATTTTGATACTCGTATATTTATTTGCGCGATACCTAAATAATATTTGTTTACGTATAATGTAACCTTAGAACTAATTATATTAAAAGCCTAAATTAAACAATATAAAGGGAATCCGCGCCAATACGGTATGGTGCCAATATTTTTTATATTAAATTTAATATTATACTCGTATTTTAATGTTAATTATTTTACTTACAATGACTCCAAAGATGAGAGGGTTTTTTTTTGGTTCATGGACGTGTTTGTGATATATTTAGTTACTTCTATTAGAATTAATTTTCTCTTATCTACATATTTATAAGACAGTATATAAGACTGATTAAAATGTACTTATTTATATTGTCATACCATAGATGGAATATACTTTTTCTTTCTTTCTTTCAATAACAAGTCAAATACTATGAAGTACATATTTGACGAAATATTTATCGGACGAATAAGGAATAATAAAAATTAGGCGTAAATCATTAACAAAAGAGGCGAACACGTATTTCTTATTCAAACCTGGGTTTTAAGACCGTTTGAATATTAAAGAAATAAGCAAGCTGCAAACACAGCCATATGCAAAGACTCGTAGAAAAAAACAAAACAGAAAATTCAAACCGCCCGTTCTCTTTTAGTACGACGGCAAACGTTATATTAGTTCTCAAATAATGGGCATTGCACACGCTCTCTCCAAAACAAACAGAAAACCATACAACGGCTTTAACGAACAAACTCCATATTCAATGGCTTTATGACACCGTGCTTTCTTCCGCAGACGACCTTAAACCGTACCATTGTGAATTAAAGTTCACATTTAGATGTTAGTACAGAAAGAATTTCTTTACGTCATACAATACGGCAGATATGGTAGCCAAAGAAAATAGAAATAGAATACTAGAAATTTATGTTTTGTTACAAAAACATTGTGGTGTAAATTACCTTTCGTTAAATCCTATTTGATCAACGTAAATTATGATTTATTCCAGAGTTTTTTTTTCTCTATGCCATAGTTAAATATTCATACCACGGATTGTAAAAAATTTTTTCTATATGTAACATAATACAAAAGGCGGTCTTATGTTTTAGCGGACTCTACCAGACAACCTTAAAACCTCTTTCCTAATATTAATATTTAGTCTTCTCCGCTCGAACCCAATTAATCTAAGCCCTTCCCTTTCCAATTGTGAGGTCGACTACAAAATATTATTTTTTCAAAATCTAAAAAAGATTCTAATTCTAAAGAACACAATATCATTTGTCAGTATTCTCGTTGCATTGTAAGGCGTGTCCATCGTAGACGGGGGCGAGTCCTACAAATCGAACCCCCGTATTTTGACAGATTGCCTGTCGGGAGGTTTATTAATTCGCTTTTTCACAATCCCTCATGCATTTTAATATTTAAATGAATGTGAACCGCCCGCGGGGAGACTGGCTCGCAATTAATTATGAGCGTATTCTGTTCCTGCCAGGGTAATTAATGTACTGATGTAAAGTAATTGGTACACGGGAATAATTGTGTAATTGGCGCAGGCGACTTATTGTTCGCTCTGTTAATGGCCAATTTGTTTGATTGGTGGACTGCGTTTTGTTTCTAAGATTTATTCGCGATTTTTAGTAATAGAAAAGGAGCCTACAGTGCACCTTATAATAAGTGGTCATCGCCAATAATGGTCTGTGTTTAACACCAAATCCTTTATGTTGGTTACTTATTCTTGTTTTTACTATTATATAAACTTGAAACTGTGTCCGTTAGTTTAGTTGTTTGTGTGTCTTTAACGCGAAAACTACTGATTTAATCTACCTCAAATGTTGTAAACAGTCGTCCTGTACCTTAGATCTCGTTACAGACCATATATAATGTGTATATTATTGAAACTCATTATGACCAAAACGAATTATACTTATAACTGTCTTTTTAAACAATATTTAAACTCTGTAGTGTTCGATCTGCTGTTAAAAAGTGTAGCAGTTGAGTAAAGGCGTGCCATCAGTCGAACTTCATACCACCTAAGACTGATTATATCAATACAACATAAACAGACTCCTTAACGTACTTTCCGAAACACAAAAATGCTTGAAATTACCACTAGCGGTCACCCATCTAAATCTCGAGCGCGCTCGACGTCGCTTAATTTTTTTAATTATTTGTACAACACAGTGGCGTGCATCGGGTTTTAGAGAACTTAGGAGTGATGAACACTGTGGTTTGTTTGGGATACCACTACATGTTAACGCTCATTAGCGACTCTCGGGTCACGAGTTGGATCCGTCGAGAGCATTGCTCGCATTCAATGGGTTAATTGATCTCCTAGGGTCGCTGAGATCTCCGACACAATTAGGGTAGGTATATAAGAAAAGATTTTTGTTTTTGCACTGTTTAGAATTAGTTCCTAAAATTGAGGCCTAAAAATATTAATAGAAAAATAATATTTGCATATGTCAGAGCGCTGTTTTTTTTTTCAAAATTAGTCCCACGTTCGATCGACGCTGCTAGCGGACTGGTTCATATAGGTAGGTAGGTAGGTAGAAGTAGGTACGACCGCTATTCGATGCGAGAACGCGGGTAGAATTAGAATAGGTTATTCTTATTTCTTTAGTTATATTTTACTTTATTTTTATTTTGTATTTGTTTCTTTTCCCTTTTTAAATGCTGTGGTGCATGCGGCGATTAAATGTTCTCTTTCTTCCTTTCTTCTTGCTTTAAACAAGTCTACTTTTTATAATATATAGAGATTGACTTTTGACAATCATTATGTGGAAATACCTTATAATGAAATAAAATATTTGAATTTGAATTGGAATATGCCCTAATATATACTAACTTAGGGTAGGTTCAGTGTTATCCACTCTCCTATGAGGAGTCTCGTTAGCGGGTCACCGTTCTCAAATAGATCCGATAGCGGGCGGCGCGGGTGAATAGGTTAATTGAACCCTTCCTGTACCTACAGGGTTGCCACATTTGTGTGAATACAGCTATCCCTCTGAATTTATTACACTTTTTTTCTTGACGAAACTATGCCTTTGTTTGGCATAGCATTTTGGTCAATTAAATTTATTTACAAAACACATTTCGTTAAACTCCTTAAACGTAAAGAATTTAGACTTATGTATAAAAGCAAAAAATACATTATAAAAGCAAAACCTTGAATATACCTTAACACGAGTTTACGATTGTAAATAATAATTATTATTTCTGTCACATGTACTGTATTAACACTATATGTTTTATTATATACTATATTTAGCCTAAGTGTATTATGGCAGTAACTTAAGACATATTCATGTCATTTTTACATCAATGAAAACCTTTTGTTATCTTTAAAAATAAACAGTAAATACCTACTATAATTTATAACACATTTTCACTTCTTTCAATGAATTTCATATTAATTTAGCAATCAATTTTCATAATAATTAAATTATATATTAAAATCTGACATAGAATACCTTAAAAGTAATTATATAACAACCCTAACCTCAACGATAATATTTACTATATATTTTTGACAACCCTGATATCCACAGCAGCGATATCTACACAAAGATCACATTCGGGTAAAATTAAACTGTTATCTGAGATCGAGATGAAGTTATAAACAGGCTATTAACGTAACATAAAATTCGGTGACTAACGATTTTGTTAAAGTTCATTGAATACAGCTATTAAATATATCTTTCAATTCTGTACGGTACGACGGTTTGATCGAAACTTGATAGTAGATAGTCAATTTCATAGTTCATGTTAAGCATTTTGTAGGTAATGTTATTTCGTGGATACTATTAGATGTATGATCCGTAAGTAGTAGTTACACTAAGTAGTGACCACGTGTTTGTTCCGCTTAGCTTTGAAATGTTTGGCCCGTGAGATTCGCGAGCCAAAATAAATTTTCAAACATTTAGTCCCACATTTGATTAACGCTGATGATGACCCTTACCCTTGGCAGCATGGGGCATGGGCACGAACTCCCTTTACATTATATTTAGCCTTGCAATATAATTAGTTTAAAGATTTTAATTATTGTAATTAAAATGTAAATAAAGTATTTTTAATTAACAGCTTCCATATGTATTTTACGTAATATAAAAGAGTAAGGCGTTAAAATAGTTGTGTGTGAGTAAAAGTTTTGTACATAAAAGTGTACGCGCGCGCGCGCGCGCGTTTTTGTGTGTGTGTGTGTTTGTATGTGTGTGAAATATATTTGTATGTCAAATATATTTCCCAAACATAGAAACCCGCTTGAAACATTTGCTTCATAAATCGCGACACACGAGAAATCGTGTATGAATTAATATGATACATCACCCGCCCACATCTAGGTCTAAATTAATGAAGTTATTATATTGTGTATCCTATCAACTAATAACCTGGTTGATTAATAATTCGGGGTTGGCTTAAATTACATTTTCATTTTAGAAGACTAACATACGAACGCGCAAGCCTCTTGTACAGACCGATGTAGAATGGTCGCTTAAGCCCTTGTGTGCATGTCCTATTCACATCAAACCTCAAAGGACCGAAGTCTTATTTGAACATATGATTTTAAAGCAACATTATGGCGGAATTTATACATTTTACTAAGTAAGTTGAATTCGGGTTTCGTATGCGCTCCGTGACGGCCGGAAACACAGCGCTTACGATTATACCTATTTTATATTTGCGATTTGCGCGGCGATCGCCGCTGCACGTAAAATGGCTATGGCATCTGAACAGCTCATAGCTAATGAGGTGTTGGCGTTTCTACAGCACGCCATCGATACCATGGGTGAAATCAGCATCATCCAAATCTGCAAGTCGAACTTCACACGAATAAAATCAACACTCGTCGTGGGGCATGTAATGGGGCTGCGCCCGCATGTGGTGACACGTGCCTCACCCGCCCTGCACCTCTCCTCGCTGAGGTATCGCCGTCCGTCGTCATATCTACGACTCAACGTGACTACGCTGCAGCTGCCACCCGCCAGCTACCCGGGAAGCGGAAGACAATGAGGACAGAGAAGGAAAGCGGGAACTCCCGCATCGAACCCCCTCGTAGTGTGGTGTCCAACCATGTGGTAGACAAGGATGGCTTAATAAAGCCGAGCGGAAGAAGAAAAAACCTCCTTGTCGTAACCAATGTGGCACAGCACTGACGGGAGCTAATCATCTACTGCAACATGTTTTCCCGTGACGCTCGTGTATGTCTCACGACACCACTATGACACGAAGCCGTCGGATATAGTAGAGTACTTGGCAATAAAAACCAAGTACCGACTGGCGGAGGCGCGTAAC
>DWON01007231.1:0-13124 GCA_018251015.1 Phocides pigmalion okeechobee
CATCGCCGGCTGTGAAGGATTGCTCTCCTAACACCTTTCTTAAAGAGCCCCATGTCATAGCGTCCAGGGAATACCTCGGAGGAAGGTCGTTCCACATCTTGCACGTCCGTAGTAAGAAGGACTTTTTAGGTATTCTTATAAATAAATAATTAAATACAAACTTTTAACTTCTTGAATTTCCTCAGGACTCAGTGTTTTGATGCTCGGCTTGCCTGCAAGGTTCGTGTTTGTAAATGGATCTTCAGTATTACCTGATCATAAAACAAATATTAAAACTTGATCTTATAACCTTTTCCAAAGTTAAACTTGTACAAACCGAGGGGGCAGCTACAGCCACGTGTACCTATTTCTATCCTGAAAGAAATGTTGTATTTCGCTAATTTGTGATTGAAAACTCTCTAACATATAAGACTTAAAATAATCCCATTCCTCAGAATTAATAACGAATGTGATGTGATGGACAGAACCTGAGATACTTTTAGATGTACATTTTTTTGTAAGAGTACATAACGAGCGCGTAGGCCTGATAGTTTCAAGTCAAGTGCATCTAACCTCGAAACGGCCTAAAGTGTTGTCTCACGTTGTGCATAGATGCGTTGCTACTCCTAAAGACTGAGATGATCGCCTCGCTTATTAGTGAAGACGGCTACCGCACCTCTCCAACGGACACACACGAACTGCTTCAAAGGCGGATGAGGGTGGTAGTGGTACTTCCCCGGTCAAGTCTACGTACAAGCTCTGATAGAAAAAAATAAGGTTATATGTAGATGTCCCCGGGTTGCAGTGATTACGTAACATAAGATGACCATTATTGGTTAATTATAATAAAAACCTCATTGTTCATCTTGCAAATAATTCATAGCTCACATATTTATATTTTAAAGGTGGGAGAACAATAGTTCGACGAGGGGCGGGGGGGTACCATCGCCGCCCTCATAATCCGCCGTAAAGCATAACTTGTGTTTCAGTTAGAAAGTTGCGGTTGCCGGCTACACTTTGAAGCGAGGCGACCATCTTAGTCCTCAGAAGTAGCAACGTATCTAAGTTTGAACTCTGATAACATTTCAGTCTTATTTGTGGTTGTGCGTGGATGTCTATGGGCTGCGACTACTAAACACCAGGTCGTTTGCAGGCTCACTTGCTAGTCTTCTCACATAAAAAACCATCACAAACTTAAAAGTCTATTATCTTGTTTACTTATATCGTTTAATGTCCTTGTGTCTTAAATAAAACAATTAATGTCAAACCTTTAGGAGAGCTGGGCGACCAATAGTCGATATAACGGTATATATGTAGTATGTCCAGTAGTAATATGTGCAGATGAAAGTGGAGAGATTCTGACACACGGTTAGCTGTCTCATGTGCTCACCATCTTTCTAAAGTTGTGCTACGTGTATTGTTTACTTATCAAGGACTGATTTAAAAGAGTGCCAAGAGGTTTTCCCGCCGGCTTTTTTCTCCCGGTCAACAGCCAACAGGCGCCCAAAGCCGATGTACTGATTATACGTTATATCCTTAAAATTAATTAAGTGTATGTAAATGTCACAAAATGAAATAAAGAATTTGAATTTGTATATGCATTGTAGAGCGGTATATCTTAGCGGGGATTCTACTCAGAGAAAAGTCTACGAAAATCCACTCTGGATGCTACTTAAAAGGATAAAAGGATATGTTATGTCGGTTCTTGTTTGTTACTTCTATAAATATTATAAAATAAAGTCGACCCGTCTGTCTGTCTGTTCGCGATAAACTTAAAAAGTCCTGCACGGATTTTCTCACAGTTTTCAAGAAAAGGAAGAGTGATTCCTGAGGGAAGTTTTGGTGCATAATAAGTTAAGTTTTTTTTGTGAATTGGGCGAGAATTTTTTTTTTATTGTAAGAGTAAGAAACGGGCATGCAGGCCACCTGATGTTAAGTGGCCACTACAGCCCATAGACAACCATATCCAATCTCAAATAGAACAAAAGTTCTATTTAAGGATGGACGTGGATGCGTTCCTACTCTTGAGGACTAAGATGGTCGTCTCTAATAATGTGTATCCGGCAACCACCTTTAAAAACCTTATTACGACAACCGTTCAAATTGTAGAATCAAAAAATAAGAAACTTTATTCTGTGTTTTATGGAGTAACAAGAGTTAGCTTGCGGCTTTACGTGTAAAATATAAATTTTAGCACCTCCTACAAAATGTATAACATTATGTCATTTAAAAAAAAGCTTCTATTCCTGTAAACAGTAACAAAAAAGGCAAATTACAAAATTTAAGACAAATTAAATGATTAACTTTTATTTTATACGAAACCAAAAAATAAGATTACTTTTCACCTTTATATCATGATAAGGAAACGTATAAGAAAACTGCCTCTTTTCAAACACATTGCAATCACGAAGGATTGGATTATTTGAGATAATTCAAGTTTATATGAAAGAGTGCCGATTAAAATGCATATGTATTATACGAGCTACAAATAAATTAGTGAAATGAAATAAAACGTTTTTTGTTTATGTACTGTGAGTATGTAATACATAACAAGTATATACCTATAGTCCAACAGTCAAGCAGAGTAAACATTGTCTGGAAATAATTTAGAGTGAAAGTGTTTGATTGATCGAGTTTCAGTGTGTGCATTTTATGTAAGCTTAAATGTCAATTGTGTAAATGAAAACAAAAACGTTGTTTTAATTATGAAACTCAAAAAAAATATCTAATTATTTTTTATCGAATTTTGCCTACCGTTTTTATTTTAATAAAATAATGCCGAATTACTTTTGAACCCATACTTGTTAACATTTGATGGGTAAAACTTGCCTGAGGCCAAAATAACGGCTAATCTAAAAAGATCGCACAAGTTATAATTAATTAATTATAATATATTCCTTATCTCCGCGTTTTTGCATATCCGTGCGTAATTTTCTTAAGTATCCATTTGAACTTGATCTCTGTTAACCTTTGCTTACGTTCGTAATTTCATATTTATGGTCTTTAAGTATTTATCGTATTTACCTATCTTATAGTATCGATTAAATATTCTTCATACGAATTTCGAAAACACATGTTTAGAGAGATACATCTGCTATTTTTTAATCTATATCTACATATCCCAAAACGTATCTCTATTTGATTTAACATCTTTTCGTACTATTAACTTTGATTTTATGCCTCGTAAGGTATTATGAAAACGCTTACATGTGGCGTTCTTTAAAAGAGACAATAATTACGCATTAAAATGTTTGTCGGTCTGACTGTGTATGTCTTCTAAACGAATGTACCGAATTTACTTGCACGTAGAAGTTTAACAAAAAGGTTAGTAAATAATTCAATTGGAATATAATCAAGTCTATGTACAAGATGTATTCAATTTAATTATCTAAATAATAAGATAAAAATATGATTTTATTAAAGATTTAATTCACTTTTTACCAATTCTTCTTAAAATCGCTCTTATATTTATCAATGTGCGTCGAGTTTAAATTTACGAATATTATACGTAAACATCCTAAACATATCGGTATCCGACTTAACCGGGAATATTAACGTACACATGTGTTATTTAGAGTTTAAATGCAATATGAACTTATAGAACTGAAAGACTACTTTTTATTCAAAAGACTAGCAATTTACATGGTACATAGATATTAAGTCTCTGGTTATCCACATCCAATCTCAAACTAACTAAGAACTAAGGTCCTGTTTGTAGGCATACGTAGTCGCGTCTCAACTACTGAAATAAGATGGTAGACTCGTTCAAAGTTTTTTTATTTCACTCACGATTAAAGATTTTTAATTGCCGATATTTCGAGCCAGTTACATAGCTCGTGATGACGACTAAATAAAATCGTGAATATTTAAACATGAGTACCCGTTACATAGGAAAATGTACAAATTTCGTTATGATATTAGTTTAAAATCGTTTGCAAGTGTAGCCGGCAACCATAGCTCTTCTATTGAGATACAAGAGTTGGTTGGTGGATTATGAGGTCGGTGGCTATCCGGTCGACCAATTTTTAAAAAAGACGATATTTTTAGTGAAAATAAATGTTCTTTAGTGGAATATAGCAACCTTAACATACTAAGGGAAGTCCCATGTCCAACAGTGCAATAAGAATGGTTAAATGATGAAATAAATGCAAAAAAACTTATAATAGAGAAAAATATATACGTACAGATTATTCAGAGGTTATGGTATCGTAGTGGCATGAATTACACCCTTCCGCTCTAATGATTAACATGAAAACGGCCAAAATAGATCGAACATCGAACATCCGAAACGGTTCTCATCAAACGTACTTACCTCAATACACATCAAAGTTTTAAACAAACGTAAAAATCTGAATATGTCCGTCCGTTCAAAAGTTATGATGCCATAGATGCTCACATTACCATATTCAACTTAAACAGAAACCTTGTACCTTAAATATCCCCTCACTCCTCACCCCCTAAGAATATCGTTAGAATTAATTGCCCGTGACGAGAAAAAAATGCCTATCCCTGGCTTAAAAGCCCTCTTTATAATATGAGAAGAGTAGCAAAACGAGCAAACAAGCCTGATAAGTGGACGCTGCAACCCACGAACATCCACATACAACTTGAACCAGGATTGAAATCTCAAGAAGCCTTACGTACATAGATGCATACTCCAGAGTACTGAGTGTTGTCCCTAGTCAATCCAAATTGAATTTTATCTTCTAACTCTGTCAAATATTAACCGGGATAATACAATTAAATTAATCCGCCTTTTCAGAACTTCAATAACAAGATTAATAGACTCAATCAGTTTCCTGCTTAGTTACTAATTTGTTAGATTGCTTTTTGTATGGCCAATATAATCAGACTATTATTCATGTCGCGCGACACTGAGCTAATTAATAGCCTTCAATTGCCTTGTGAAGGGACTTCGTCCGATCTTAGATATAAATCCATGTACATATAAATTTTCGACTGTCTATTCGACTACTCTTAAAGGACTAAATAGCTCTCACGGATATTTCACGAGAATTTTATTATGTGAGAAGAGTAGCAAACGAGCATGCAAACCACCTGATGTTAAGTAATCGCAACCCATAGACATTCACATGCAACCACAAACACGACCGAAATCCTATCTGAGCTCAAACTTAGATGCGTTGCTACCCCTGGGGACTAAGATGATCGCCTCGCTTCAAAGTGTAGCCGGCAACCATACCCCTCCAATCCAACACAAGCAATGCTTTACGGCGGATTGTGAGGGCGGCGGTGGTACCTCCCCGGTGGAACTATAGTTCTGCCATCTTTAAAATTTACAGGCATAAAGGAATAACGGTTTCTTAACTGATACATACATACATACAAAGATGACCCAGACTTCTTAGAAAGTCTTTTGTTGAGTAAAGATACGCGGGCGGAGACGCGAGCGAAGATTTGTATATAATAACATTGGAAATGTTTAAGAAGTGTACAATTTCATCCACGAACTTAACCCGAACTAGAAATTAACTTTACTTCAAGGACTTAAGCTATAAATCATAATTATTTCAAATAGATTTTGTTAGAGAAACTAAACATTTTAACAATAATTAATTGACTAAGATCTATTGAACGCGTCAATTAAATTCTCTACTTTATTTTAATGCTCAAGACGTAGACCTTTAATTACTTATTCTAGACATATCGACCAACAACCTACAACAGAATAGTTGATACACACAATTGATTTTAGAAGCGTAATTAATCCCTAACACAGGAAGACATAATTCAACGTAGAGAGACATCTGGTGACACGACACGTCTCGCGAATGATTGAGCGTTATCCGAAAGTTTTTTCCTAATTTAATCAATATTCCGTATGGATACAAAGACATTTTTTGTTACGAGCTTCGAAGCAAATTCATTTACAACCGCATCCATCAACTTCTTACTTAGGAATATTCACGTCCTACTTGGGACATTTTTTTATTATTATGAAAGAGTAAGAGACGGGCATGCAGGCCACCTGATGTTAAGTGGTCACTGTAGCCCATGGACAACCACGTCCAATCTCAAATAGAACAGAAGTTCTATTTAAGGATGGACGCGGAAGCGTTCCTCCTCTTGAGGACTAAGATGGTCGTCTCTAATAATGTGTATTCGGCAACCACACCTCCCCAACCGAAACACAATACATAAAGAACATGTTCCTTTACGCCGGTTATGAGGGTGGCGGTGATGCCGCCCCGGGCGAGCACTAACGGTTCTACCACCTTTCTAACTACCACTTGGGACATAAGTAATGCCAATATGCCAGTGTGGAGTGACGGCCTGCGACCAGCGACAAATAATTTGAGTTAATTTACGACGGAAAGATAAACGTGTAGGTCGGTGGTGACGAGAAGGCGGGAGCGATTCTTTTGGCGCCCAGGGGGTCTAGTTAAGTGACAAATATTTCTACGGTTCTATTTCGATGAACTGTATTCTTTCTATGTGAGAAAAATAAAGAGTATGACATTTAATAGTCGCTGCCCTTCGAATAATTATCTCATACGCATAGAACTGAAGTTCTGTATGACGTTACAAGATTCGTTGCTACGCTTTAGGACTAAGATGATCACCTCGCTTTCAAATAGTCGCCAAACGCATTCTACGTAAAACGAAAGACACGGCGGATCATAAGGGTAGAGATGGTACCTTTCCTATGGAACTATAATTTTGGCTATGATTTTGCTTTGATATATCTCTTTTTTGTCAAATTTATGAGTTATAGAAAATAATATTAAGTAGCCGTATAAAAAAATATACTGTGAAATTTTCAATCGCACACTTGAATAAATCCTGTTAATACAAAAATGTATGTAACTCGATATTACGAAATTTCATACAATCTTTCAATCCCTTTGTTTCCCATCAAGATAGAACCACTTCTCACTTACGCTATATAAAGAACCTAGATGCAAATTTTCAGGATTCTAGGATCAGCTGTGAATTCTGTCGGTTACTCACCTTTCTCTCTCTTTCTATGCATATATACATATTTCTTTCTCTCTGTTTTTGTTTATTCTCAGTTTGATCTTTGCAACTCGAAAGATGTCGATACGTGTTTTGTGATGAAAAGAGAAAATGCTACTAAGTTGCATTAGTATCCCAGATGATAGATGAAGACGAAGTGAGACGAACGCTCGTTAGAACTGCGCGCTGCAGTCGTATTTGGGATTGTGTCAAACTTAAATTAGTCTATAACACTGAAACTGTAGATGAAGCAAACAAATAGACTCCAAATTTATATAAATGAAGTACTTATCTGTAATTAAGAAATAAATACCTCATTATAAACATTAAAATCCCAATTAAATAGGATTATGTCGTGATGATAGAAGATTTACTTATTTGAACAGAAACTTTCAAGGGTTTCTACTTAAAATTAAAATGCAAATCAAACACAATCACGCAGGGAAACTCGTAGGTGATAAATATTCATACGTCACAAACCACGACCTAAGCCAGATTGGCTCGGACAATACAATTAGCACAGATAACCAATAATCGCGGGGCTTTGGTTAAGATTTTTACATGTAAACCTAACGATAAGACAGAGAGTGTACATTGAAAACGTCACCGCCGCCATAACATTTGCCAGGTCAGACATTGAACTAGTCTTTGAACTTCTCGAAAAGCCCGGTGACATAATTGTTAGCCCCACGTCTCGTCCGGAAATACCTAAATAAAAGTTCAACATCTTGAATATATGCAGCAAAAACAAACTTGCAATAAAATCTAATATTTTATTATAATGTTACAACTTAAACATCGAAATATATAAATTATGTTTTTTTCTCTATTTATCTCGCTTTTTATCATTTGTCTTTCTTTACCCCTTTTTCTGTTATTTCTTTTTTACTCTCTGGTTCTCGCTCTGTCGCAGTCTCGCTCCGTAATTCTTTCTCTTCTTTTCTCTCGTAACTTTTTTCGTTTTTTTCTTTCTTTCATTACGAGTCTACTTACTAAGCATGTCTAGGTTTGTAGCAATCTATTTAGTTCGCGAGTAGATAGTAGATTATCGAGTTACGGTCCTGTTTCAGGCGTCTCGTCGCAAATTGGACGCAACGCGATAATTAATTTGCAAAGCTCGGACTCCAAAATTCGAGACGAAGATAAACGCAAATGATTACAATATTTCTTTGAACGTAGTGTTTAATTACATTTTTTTTAATTAGTCTCACGTTTGATCGACTGATCAAAGAACTGCGATTGCTATTCACCTCGAGATGCAATTGGTATTCTTGAAACCATGGCGCATGGGCATGGACTCCCTTAAATTGTTTAGGATAGGCTTTTATTATAATTAGTTATAAGATCTAGCATTATTGTAATTAAAATGTAAATAAAGTATTTTCAATTGTTCTAAGTTTTAAAACACATATACGTATATACAAATTGATGATACGCAGATGCTAAAAAATTCAATATTTGTGGAAATTGTCGGGGCATCTTCAGTCTAGGGAATGCAGCTCCAGTTTAGTGCCGTCTCCCGCAATGCTGACTCGATCTAATATATGAGCTTCGCAGTGAACGTTTTAATAACATTATGCTTACGCTTCCTCACTATGTGTTCCTTATCGCTAATTCCTAATACGCAAATAACTTTAAAATATCACAGATGAGTTCCAGATAATCGAAATCCAGACCCAGTATGAGGCTTTTATAACTAGGCCATCTGTGTTCAACTTAACTACATACCTCGGTATAATTGAAAACATCTACATTTCGCTCAGAGCGCGGTTAAATAATTGGGGCGTTGAATAAAAAAACGTAACGGCTTTTGAAACCAAAACCAGTAAATTAAACCACATTCTGCATTGGGAATATAGCACCCAATAAATTACACAATGACATACGCACAACACATGCTCAGTTGTTTCATCTCACGACGTCGCGAGCTCCAATTGAATTTCAACCTTATTCCTTAGGATATAAAGCACACGTGACGCGCTTTAGTAAGATAAGGAAAGAATAATTTCTACCGTATTCGGTTACGTCGAATTAGTTAACAATTTACCGAGATACGAACAAGGATCACATATCAACGCGTGATTTGAGGGATAAATTAATTGTATAAATGTCGCTACGAATCATGATTTATGTTTCGTATAGAGATTATCAATTAATTGAATATATCAAAGTATATCAGCTAATAAGCATGCGGGTGGGTGATTTATGAAACTTAATAATATTAAGTTAGTTTGCAAGCAAGAGCCTAGTTGTAAAATTTCGGCCTCTTTTACTAGAAGTTTGGGGTTCGTATTCCCGCATTCGCAGTATTTTAGAAGTTGTGTGCGTACTCGAAATAAGTTATTACCCACAGTAAAAGAAAAGAGCATGAGGAAACCTTCTTATCAGAGAGTTGTATTCTTAAAGACGTTTGAGGTCTAGCCTGCTTTTGGCCAGTCCGGTGGATTCCGGTCTCCACCTCCTCATTTTGGATTATTTATTCATTGGTGACAAGATATTACAGAGTCCAATGGAAAAAGAACCCAATATGACCTGATAAAATAGTCAGACGGAGGAATATGACTTCGTTCTACAAACAAACATGACTTCTAATCATAAGTTTCCCTTTAGCCTTTGGACTGTTACCCAAAAACAGGTTGGTAGCTAAAACTATTTGCAAATTAGACATTTCTTTGTCGTCTACATCATCAATCCATTACTGTCACACTGAACACTGAGCACGGGTCTCCTCTCAGAATGGAGGAGGCTCTAGTCCGTAATCCTAACCAGGGGTAGATTAGTAGGCTTGGGCATTGGTAGGCTTCATACGCCTTTGAGAACTTAAAGCAGAACTTCCAGGCGTGCAGGTTTCCTCAAATACTTTCGTTCGCCGTCAAATTAAGTAAAAATAATTTACTCGAATAAAAATATTTATCGCATAAAAAAATTATAACGAATCTACGCATATCTCAGAATCAACATCGTAAAACATAAAGTGGACAAATGGAGTGATTATTAATTTTTTTCCTCAAAGAGATTATTGTCCGTCAGACTTAAGAAAATATTTGGCTTCATTGTTGCGTTAGTAAAAGCTCTTTGAGGCCGTTTTTGTTAGTAAAAGTATAAAATTAAAAACATTTTTTGTGTTGTCGGAAAGTATCTCAATATCCCGGATGAATAAAAATGTAGGCATAGTACGAACGTGTTAGGACAAAAGAGAAATCCCTTAAAATGGTTACGCGAAATTTCGATGTTAAACTTTGTGTAATTGCTTTCGTTCGAACAATGTTTTCAACGCTCATAGTTCTGTGGCGCTGGTTTTTTATTTTAATTCTTACATTTTGTTATTATTTATTTATTATCGTTTTAAGTGTAAGTAACAATCTCGCAAATATAAACCTACAAATACTCTAGAACGGATAATCGAATCAACATCAATTTATAAACGAAGATTTATTCATATATGAAAAGTAGCCAACTTCCATGCAGACGATCTGTTGTTAAGAAGCCGCTGCAACGCGGATAGCAATATGAAATTGCAACCAAAACTGAATTCCTATAAAAGTCGCACTCAGATATATTACTACTCCTGAGGACTAAGGACTTAGACGCCTCGCTATCTGGCAACCGTACTAATCAGAAAACAAGACATACTTATAAATATACAATGAGATAGACAGAACAAATGGGCAGACGACAAAACGAACGTATAGATTTAATGAAATCTAACTAGGAATCATACATTTACACGGTTAAGGCTTTTGATACTGAGTTTCGCCGTGACCACGCGCCATGCAACTGGTTCGAAATATCGGCAATTAAAAAGCGTCCATCGTGAGTATCCTTATATAACAACATGTATATACTCCAAATCTAACACTTAAACGGTAAAAATTAACACGAACATTAATAACGCCATTAGGCGCCGATATACGTTATTGGAAAGTAAACAGTACAACGCTCTGGCTAATCTCGCTCCAAGTGATTACTCTAATCCACCTATCTCACGCCACAATGGGACTTAAACCCTACGCCAATAGATTGATAATCGTTTGCACTCGGTTCACAGGTGTTCTACCTAACCTTAGTGTCAATAAGGGGAGAGCGACCCCCCGTCGGGACACGTCTTGGGAGGTCTCGTGGGGATATCCGAATTAATAGCTTACAAGCCACCTAGCGCCATCTGTGTTTTGTTTTAGGAACCTTTATGTTTTAATATACGAACTGTAAAGCCAGTTGATGTAGATCGAAAAAAGGAACGTAGCAAGCGGTGAGGATTTGGATGGATTACCGCCAATGACTAAATTTCATGACCTCGCTCAGATTGCATCTGTGATCGACTTCAGACATGACTTCTACTCTATATTGAGTTTGAGAAACTGTCCACGGACGGCAATAACAATTTACCATCATACTGCATCCTTGTTTACTATTCCATAAATTGAATAAGAAATCATCAACTTCTCAAAAAAATCTTTGAGACGAATCATATTCAAAAGTTTTTTTCATCTTTTTTAACAGATAAAAATAATATTACGAAACTTAAATAAGTAGCTGTCATACGATTCTTAACAGTAAATGTCAACATAAAGAAAGAACGACAATGCCGTGAACCTTAAAGCGATTAAAATGCCTTGTCTCATCTGATTATTCTAAGACCCTGCCTTGAAGCCTTTCTAAACATTCCTTATTCAACTATTAGACTGCGAGCCAGCAACAGATTCTCACAACCAATTCCCTCTCGAACAATAAATCGTAAAATACCTCAAGAACCTATGTAACGCACAAACTAACTAACGGCGGTAATTTTTAAGTAATGTCATTACATTTAATGTATAAAATAGAGGGTAGAATATAGAATTAACAAACTACATTTAAGACGAGACGATGCGAGATTGTGTTTTTCATTTCATTTTTTTTACGAAATTTGGAACCGGATCATGGACTACGATGGATACGAACATAATAACGACGTCATATACACGTCAACGATCATGCCTTTCGGACGACTGTCACCATATCGGACCTTCGTAAAACACTGATTAAGAAGAACTGCTGATAAAGATTAAATTAAGAGGAACTGCAAATAGACCAGTCCCCAAAAGGAAAAGATCCATTAGTTTATTTAACGTTAAATACTTTAAAGGCAGATCGGGCAGGTGCCACCGCCGACCTCATAATCCGCGGTAAAGCATTACTTGTGTTTCGATCGGTATTTATTATTTTTGCTTGATCCTTTTGATGATTTGCAATTTAGAAACAATAAAAACTTAATCTAAAAAGAAGTATAAACAATAACGTTTCAGAGTCAAAGACTAATGATTTAACTTAATTCTTCGTCAGTCTGTATAAAACAATCAAATTAAAAATCGGCTAAAGTCAACAACAAAACAGAAAATCCAATGGTAAGGAAAATAATTCATTTACTTCTTACAATAATATCGTCTATAAGCAGTAGAACATTTTTGCTGATTTATAGTTTGAAAATGTCTTCTATATTTTCATTTCACCAGGTGACAACTTTTAGAGGTTTATCCTCAATCCTACATCGTCGTCATCGGCTCAAGCCCAAAATCCCACTGTTAGCCATGACCCTACACATGGGTGTATTAGAACAAGGTTATGTATCACACTAAACAAAAAGTAAACTAAGTTTTGTCCACACTAAACATAAATGTATTGAAAACACAAACTATAGATCACACTATATATAAACATAGACTACACTTACCATATTAAACATTGAATATAATAACCAAAGACAACGCTGTCCGTGAATTGTCAAACTTGATTAGTTTTAAAACGGCACATTGCACATTATCTTTGCCGACAGAACAATCGAAAACGCAGACGGCTTCAAAATATTACAGATATGTATCTTAGATTTCAAAATAAATTCGCGGAACCATATTTGTACGTAATGTTGAAGTTTCCGGATTTAATTCTCGTCCAAGAATATATTTGAATAACGAATTTAAATTGTTTTTCTGAGTGTGGGTCTACACACACAAAGACAAGTACACACATAACACTTGTATCGTGAAGTGAACACTTGTCTTTGTGTGTGTAACCACGACACAGACACAAATGCAATTATGTACGATTTTAAATAGTTTCGCCGTGACCACGAGCCATGCAACTGATTCGAAATATCGGCAATTAAAAATCAAAAATCGTTAATCGTGAGT
>DWON01007232.1:0-13120 GCA_018251015.1 Phocides pigmalion okeechobee
TTACCTCGGTCAAAGAATTAGCTTAGCAATTCAACGAGGTAATGTTGCCAGTTTTCTGGGAACTCATCCCAAGGACATAATATGAATGCAGCATTTTATTTTTAAGTTTGTTTTTTTTTGTTATAATAATTATGTTTTAAATTTGGTTTTTATAATATAATATAGTTTAGACTTGAAATATTGTATTACAGGTTTTTAATTAAATGTTTAGATTTATATAAATAAATAAAAAAACAGACACTTATTTTAGATTGTATGTGTATCGGCTAGAACGACCACATAGCATCATTCACCATATATTCACGTTTGTTATTTTGCTCACATAAACAAGTAAAATTCCTTTACCCAGTACTAACTGTACTTTTTTTGTTCTGGTCAATTTTTTACTTGGCACGACACATCTGCCGCTGGGTCTAGCTTATTTAGTTATTAATAATTCATTTATTTAAATAGTTTCATTCATTGTATTTAAATTATAATATCTAGTAATGTAAAATTGAAAAATAATTAACACTATGTAAAACTATAACTTTATAAATTATCGAAAATGGATTGGAACCAAATAAATGGTTAACAGCATGTTGTGTTCACCTGTTATTGCGGAAACAGAATTTTTAATTATTTGTATAAGATTTTATACATAACTGTGTATCCTGCGCTGACGTCCCTTATATAAATAAATGTATACATTCACACATTCATTCATTCATTCGTTCACTTTATTCAAGCATTGATTCATTCATACCTTCATCCGTTCATCCACTCACTTATTTTTTAAGTCGCCAACATTACGAGTATATACAAAAAATTCATAAAAATTGGTAGCCAGTTTACACCAACACATTTACGTGATGATATCACGCTTTACATCCGTATCAAAAGCAATAAGATTATTAAAAAATAAAACAATTACAAAATAATCTCTTTGCTTATTTGACTATGCGTAACCCCACTTCAATTTGCAGTCGACCACAGTACTTTACAGCAAGATTGCCTCAGCAAAGTAAAGATAACTCGCGTCTCAGATATCCGCATCTCGGTTGAGCAAACTATTTTCTTACTTTTTGCTGTTCTTTTTAAAGGGGAAAAATTTCATTTCATTCGGGTTTCCATTAATTAAATGCCTTTCAGACTTGACTCTGTTGCCGGTTTGTTTAGAGAAGAATATTTTCTTAAGCGCTGAGAAAAAGGGATAGTTTGTAAAGTTTTCTTGAGATCAAGTATTGTAGAGGTTTTTACTATAAAACTGAAATTGTTATAAAAGAAATTAATTTTATGTACCAAAGTCCCTTTTGCTTGTTTTACCGGCTTTATACGTGAGTGCTCGGTGAGACTCGATTGATCTGGTTGCTACGTCACCTTTCTTCATGGCACCACGCCACGAAGGTTGAGGTTCCATCTACATCAACTGAATTCTCCGCAATTAGGTTTTCACATTTATTTCTCCCACTTACGAACAAAATGTGGGACGACCATCCTCCTCAGGTATTCCTTGAACGCTGAAACATTGGGCTCTTCAAAGCCGGCTATGCATGAAGTCTCTTGTGTTGCAAATGACATATGCGATGATGGTTGCTTTCTGTCAAGTGGCCCGTTTGCCTTTTTCCTTAAGCCAATTGATAAAAAGACTGTTTTATGGACACAATAGCCATACGAACCGCTTTACCCGCTTATAAACAGTATTCTTTGCTATACTATATTCTTTAAACTGAGCAAAAGCCAATAAAAATAAATATTTTCAAATTACGTATTATACTATACGATTTACAGCAGACATTTATACATTGCATAGATGAAGCTAACGCTTGTTTTATCTAATTTGCAATTCCATTTCGAATGTAACAGAAAAATATGTGTCCTCAGAATCCTTTCCTAGCTTTTCGTTATCCGTGCTGGATCTAACTGAATAGGTATGCAAATCGCACCAATCCAGCGACCCAGCTGTAAGTTACCGCTCGGATAACCATGTCCAAGAAATAAAGATTATATTGCTATTAGTATTTGAGACTAGTCTCACAACTAATCTGAGACCTAACTAGGAGGAAGCAATCTAAAGCGTGGTTTCCATCTTAGTCCACAGGAATGGCAATGCATCTACGTATGACCTCGGGTACCATATTTTAATTGGACATTATAGGTAGATGTCTACGAGTTGTAGCGACCAATCAACATCACTTATTCTCTTTTGCTACATTTCCAAAAAAAAAAGTTTTTTGTCATATAATTCATAAAATATATTGATGACAAAAGTTCATTATTAATTAAATATCATTTTGATCTTTCGAAGGTAAAGATAAGGTAGAAATTCCGACCCAGCCCAACTTCACTCGGGTAATAGAGTTTATATTTACTTAGATTATTTTTCTTTCATACTTGTATCCATTCATTACTTAGTTGCAAAAACGAACAGTTAGAAACATCTACTTCAAACGACGACTGAATTACTATAATTAATTTAACTATTATAATCTTGCCTAATTGTCAAAAAAACGTAACTCATTATGCACCAAAACCTTCCTCAGGAAGGTTTACTTACTACCTGTTATTAAAAGATGTGAGAAAATCCGTCCAAAACTTTTTGAGTTTATCGTGAACAGATAGACAGAAGCGTCATGGGACTTTGTTTTATAATATTTAGAGATTTGATTCGATGTTGCAAAGATAATATAGGTTACGTGGAAGCCAGACAGACTTGAGACAAAGTCGGTCTCTAAATTCAAATTGTACTTATGGATTCGCTAGACCATTTCAAAACGTAACAAGATGGGAAATAAATTACAAAGGATTCTTCTGTAGTGAAGAATGTACGAAATAGAGTACCAAACTACATTTTTTGTTAATATTTAAAGGTGAGAGAACTATAGTTCGATCGAAGATGTGTCACCTTCGCCCACATAATACGCCGTAAAGCATTACTTGTGTTACGGTTGGAGGGGTGCGATTGCCGGCTACAGTTTGAAGTGAGGCGACCATCTTAGTCGTCAGTAGTAGCAACGCATTTACGTTCGAGCTCAGGTAGGATTTCGGTCGTATTTGTGGTTGTACATGAATGTCTATGGGCTGCTACTACTTAACATCAGGTGGCTTGCATGTTCGTTGGTTACTCATCTCACATAAAAAAGAATATCTCGCTCATGTTATTATTGCCACGTTTACAAAAAGTATTAATACGTTTATACTGCCTAGCTGTTTGAAGGTTTAAAGTTTATATATCGAATGGAAATATGGTATAGCGTTAGTTTTCATATCAAAACCATACGTACATTGGAAATTGTTTTCAAAATAAATTCACACTTTTACTTTAAACATTCCATCAACATTTTGTGCTACTGTAAAATTGACAAAATGTTATGTCTATACTGCTACGTGTGATATGAATGATTTATTTGTGTACATAATTACTTTGCAATCCTTATTTAACAACCTAACAAACACCCCACGTTTGATTGACGCCGCCGGTGACAAGACTTTGTTCAAATCTCGCGCAGGGAATTGCCATTGCTATTCAACGCAATGTAGCTAGCGTTCTTGGAACCTTGCTGCATGGGCACGGACTCCCTTTAGATTGTTTAGCAGTCTTTTATTATAAATAGTTTTATAATTTTCATTATTGTAAATAAAAAGATCTAAGAACCTTAACGTAAAAAAGAAAATCTTATAGCAGTATACAGCAACATACATCTGCACAGAAATCATTTAGATTTCTGATTGGTCAGAAATGGAGTATAGAGCCCATTATGTAACCACACAACAGATAGTCTTAGAAACCATTTATTATAAATTATGCCTTTAACACTTTGTCAGTTCGATTGCTTTAATTTAATCCTCAACTAAAGATTTGGTAGAACACTCGCTTTATTGGTACTACATGAGAGCCGGTTTGCGCGAACTTGAAAAAACAATTGTGCAAACATTAACTATTCAAATTGAGGATGCGTGTTTCATGATCCGTTGCCCTACATTGTCTTAGTACACACGCGCATTCACGACGCATTCAAACACTCTGACGTCTATTAATTTTATAAACAGACTTTTTTATTTTATTCTGTACATTTATTTTAGTTATAAAACTATTGAACTCACATTTCAGCTCTATCAAGTTTCAGTGTATATCGAACACTGCAAAATATTTTTACAATTCTATTTACTCTGTGACAGGAAATTTGATTAATGCGTTCTATTTTCATGTTTTGTTATCAAGTTCTTACATTCTCTTTATTGGGCTTGGGTCTACGTTCAGAATTAGGATTGGTTCTGTTCATACCACCATGTTTTAAGGTTACTACCAGAATTAAGACTTTAACTGCGGCGCGTATATACATGATATGATCGGGTCAGTATTGCGGAGAAGCGGCTCCATATTAGAGCTTATTTGATTAGATTAACGATACGCCGATAAATTACTGAAATATTGTATATTAGTATCTTTGTATCATCTGCGAATACACAGACGTAATGTCCGCCCCCAGTCTTGAAGCGCCGACGTAAATACAGCACTTTTGTTCGCCCGTAATCCATACAAATTTGTCCGTACAACACAGGTGTGTAGGAGCCGCAAGGGCATCGCGCCCAGAATTACACAGCAATGTTGTAGCCGCAGGGAAAGTGTTAATAACCTCTTTAAGGTGGAGAAATCATTGCGAGAATATAAATATACATTCTTAGCGCGTGTACTTTAGTTAACTATCGTATCGGGGTAAAAATACATGTAATTTGCTGAATCCCCTTTTACGTGAAATATAATGAAATGTGACTCGACCTTCGACCATTAAACTCCTCACGGAATGTTCTCAAAAGTGAAATCCAATTTCATTAGCACATTTTCAAACTTAGTCTAACCTTCGCTTATTCTCAGGACTTATTCAAATTCGAATTCAAATATTATATGTATTTAGCATAAGGTATTTACATACACTTATTTAATGTAGAGATACAATGTATATTTTCTGTCGGAGAGGTGCATTTGTCTACTAAACTTAGAAACTAGACGACCATCTTAATTTTTAGCAGGCTACGCATCTTCTTCAGATAGGACATAAGTCCGGTTTAAGGTTGTATGTGAATGGCCATGGGTTACAGCGATTGTTTCACATCAGATGAAATGCACGTTTTTGGAAATCTATGGATTTTTTTCATATTCAGTTCATCACCTTGGATGATAAAAAAGAAGACGGAAAAGTTGTGAGATAGAACCGAATTGAACTTGCTTAAGAATTGTGTAGCAAAATGTCGACCCAAGGCAAGTGGAACCAACCTTGAATGTCTCAATACCGCAAATGTATTCAAAATACATTTGTAAGCCCAATACAATACGGCCGGCACCACAATGTATCGATGATGAAATTTGGAGTATGGAAAAATACAAGTAGCAGTCAAAGGTTCTATTTCAGAGAATTCGTTCATATTCGTACGCGTTAGGGGACCGTCTTTGAATACTTCCAAAATATCTTCCTTGAACTCGCGCACTTACCTTTTGAAACTATATTGGAATTGTGTTTTTCAGGCAACTTCTCAGCGGGTTTTTTTATTCTATCTGCTTATTTTTATTTATACCTTATTCATTGTTGTAAATTAAGTTGTGTTGATCGACGATACCTGAACCTATTTAAGTTATTCTTCTTTCGTAATTTTATATCGCCGTATAAGCACATATTTGAAGATCAGAAATTGGTGGCTTAGAGAATTTGGTCGTTGCTCATTTTAAACAAAAATAAATCACCGTTATTTGTATGTGGCTTTGATTTTACACAATAAGTTGGACTAAAATAAATTGGATCGAAGCGACCATGGCTAAAACCTATTCATGTTAGTGTGTTCTTATACAAATTATTCGAAATTGCTTAAACATTGGCTGCAGACCGTTGAAAAAAATAAGAGGATCGAATCCCGCAACGCTGACTCGATCTAATATTTATGAGGGCCGCAGTTGAAGTGTTAAGATTAAAAATAGTTTGACTTTAGAAATGGATATGGCAATGGTATTTCAAACTGATCAGATTCTACCACTTTGAAAAATATTTCAATTTTATTAATATTTTTTTCTTTAAATATTATAAAATAAAGTCCCCCATCAAGTCAGTCTGTCTATTCATCATAAACTCAAAATGTAAAGGACGGATTTTCTCACAGTTTTCAACAATAGGTACAGTGATTCCTAAGTCACGTTTTGGTACATAATTGTTTTCTTTTTGTAAATTGTGCGGGAAATCAAATAGTTACATTCAATACAGTAATTCAGTCGGGTTCCAAATAGATGTTTCTAATTGTTAGTTTTTGCAACTAGGCAACGAAATGCAAGTATGGAAGAAAAATAATGTAAGTAAATATAAAGTCTATTACGCGAGCAAAGCTGGGCCGGGCCGCTAGTAGTTTACAACCATTTATCGGTAGTTCGCAGATGACGTGCAAAGTGTGGCAAAATTGTTTAGCTATGCGACAAAAACAAAACAAGTTGGACCAAGTGTACCGTGGCTAATAGCTATTCACGCTCGTGTGTTTCCATACAAATTGTTCGAAATAGCTAAAACATTGGTCGTAGGACTTTTTACAAATAGCTGAGGACTGTACAGCGAAAATATATTTTTTTTATTATGAAAGAGTAAGAAACGGCCACTTGATGTTAAGTCACTGCAGCCCATGGACAACCACGTCCAATCTTAAATTTCCTCTTGAATCTTTCTGTCTATAACTAAAAACCGCAGTAAAATCCGTTGCGAAGTTTGAAAGATCATATATTACAGTTTCCTGGAAACGACTTTATTTTATACTATGCGAAGATAAAAAAGCCCAACATAAACAATGTACAAAAGGTACATATGCCAAGAGTGCTGGCACTATTACCAAGCTGAACACTGATTGTAATACTCTACTAATGACCAGCCTTCTTATCGACAGTAGCGTAGATCAATCGTGATGCAAATTATTTAAAATTATACTGTGTGCCTATACAAATTCCGAAAGAAAACTTAGTTTACTTATCACTCCAGTAAATTTAAAATGTATTCATGACTAGTCAAAATTCACATCTACAACTAAAATTTCACTTACAAACTACAACAATATTCCGTGGCTCAATTTTCAAGAATCCATAACCTTACCTAACATTACCTTTCAACCCTGGGATGCAAACGAGCATGCAATATGTGTGAAATTGTTTTGCCGCACCGCCACAAAACGACCCACACGTTCGTGCCGCGGCTGGCGTGAATTTACGGCAATATTTCGAAAATACCATGCCTCAATTTTTGAACTCTACACAGGAGAATATTTAATAACGCCAGTTTTCTATATATTCTGCCGCTTGTTTATATATTAAGTTTGCAATTTTATTAATGTAATTGTATTAATGTTATTAATGTAATTTTTAAGAGAACTTAAATAAATAGTTATTGTAATTAAAAGGAAAATCTATAGTTCGGTAGATACCACAGCTGCCCCCATAATCCGCTAAAAACAAATTTTGTTTTTCGTTTGAAGAGGTACTATTACGTCAGTCTATACTCACAAGCTTCGCAGCCATCGTACTCTTTAGGATTTTATTTTTGTATTTGTATGTAGAAGGCGTCTATGGACTGAAGCAATTTTTTAAAAATAGAAGGGCCTGCGTGCACGTCTGCTACTCTATTTACGAAAAAATCTTGAAAGCCGCACATGAAATTCAAGACCATTTAAAGCGGGCAATGACAATGATCTAACCAAAAAACACGTGATTATTTGGTAAAATCTTTTCATGAATACTTATCACTTAACAAATGCTAGCGCCATTTGTAATAACAACTTATATGACGGCGCATATTATTTGTCAAGTTATTTTGTATAAAAAGTAGATTATAACGCATTGCCTATGATGCGTAATAGAATATTGGAGTAGATGATAGAAGGGACAGTCAAATGGGCAGATAGAGAAAACTCCAATGACCCATTGTACACTATGACCTATTGTACAATTTGAGGACAACCGACCTTAGTATATGGACAATGAGTTTTGTTTGGAGCATTTGATTAAAGAATAGTGGTGTATTTACTTTTGTTATTTAATATACAATTCAAATGTTAGAGACAGATGAATCTGCCATATGCCGACATTAATTATGAAATTAATAATATAATTATGAAATTTAATTGATATTAAAAAAATGGTAATTACGTTTTTGGTCATTAATTTATGAGACCCACAAAATCACATTTTTACAAAACCCCGAATTAATCCTTCGCCCCCAATCCTACAGCCCTTTTTGCAAGAATCCCTCAAAAAGGCTTTTCATTCATTCGACCCTTCAATCTGTCCACTTATGGCGTAATTCGGACCTTTTACGATTAAAGTCTATATTCGGTACTCTACTCCAATCCACCGTAAAGCATAACTTGTGTTTCGGTTGGAGAGGTCCGGATGTCAGCTACATTTTGAAACGAGGCGAACATCTTAGTCCTCAGGACTACCAACGTATCTAAGTTCGAGCTCAGATGGATTTCAGTCGTGTTTGTGGCTGTAAGTGGATGTCTATGGACTGCGACTACTTAATATCAGGTGGTTTGCTTGCTCGTTTGTTGTTTACATAAGAAATACTGTAAACATAAAACTTACCACAAGCTCACTTCCATACACATTAGCTGTTAAATATAGACAGATTAAAGCAAAAGAGGCTTCATATAACGTAATATTTATGGTAAAGTTAATAAAATAGTTGCTAAATTTCCAAGCTACTCTTACAAAGCATCACGTCTTAATTGTTTTGTTTAATAGAAGTAAATACAGAAGCAAGGCGACCTTATTTAACCCTTAGGTAAGTGTAGCAATGTAAATACGTACGTCCTCAGAAAAGACTTGTTGAAAAGACTCCTGTTTGAGGCTGGAATAGATTGACTACAGTTATTATTTAACGACACGATTTACTGGTTTTTTTATGTTGAAAAAGTAGAAAATGAGGTATCTGGTATCTGTTGGTAAATGATCTCTGCAACGAATCTCAATGATATATTAATATCATGATAAAAGTCCTCTCTGACATAGTGCGTAGCTGCTACCTCTACCTCCCTAACCGAAATACAATAACTGCTTTATAGTGGATTATAAGGGCAGCAGTACTCCCCGATCGAACTGTGTTCTACCTTACAAGAAGGTTACCTCTTTTGTGGATTCATACTCTTTGAAAACGCTTTTTCAACATATAGATTAATTGAAATTCGACAGCACGATTAATCTTAAATAGATTTTAATAAAAAATACGTCTATCACTTTTTAAAATGGAAATAACTGGTTTTTATTTTCATTCAAATTATTTCAATGTATCGTTGGGTTCGTTAAACACTATTGACGAAACTTCATCCATCCGTAACGATTCGAAAACTACAGGATCAATTGGCTCGAAAATTGCAAACAAAAGCAATATTTTATTGATTAACGCAGTCCAGTCTACATCCAGAGGGTAATCTGTGTCTATACTTGTACCTCTACTCTTAGATACCACGTGTCGTGGATATTATGAAAATATATCATAATAATCCCCTTCATAATCTGCCGTAAAGCATTACTTGTGTTTCGGTTGGAGAGGTGTTGTTGCTGACACTTTGAAGCGAGTTGAACATCTTAGACCTCAGGAGTAGAAGTAGTACACAAATAGGATTTCGGTCGTGTTTGTGGTTGTACGTGGATGTCTATAGGCTGCGACTACTTAAAATCAGGTGGTTTGCACCGTTTGCTACTGTTTTCACATATAAAAATATATGGAAACACCAAAAACACAAGACCAAGTAGTCTATTTACGACGATAGTGTAACATTTCGAGATATACAGTTTTCCATGTAACAAAACGTGACTATTTCGTAAACTATGTTCGAAAACTTACATGACATAACATGATTTATTGCAATATTAGTTGGCCTAAATTAGAAGCTGTCGGCGCTAATGGGCGATATAACGATCTTTGTATCGATTGTTGTCTGTTGCACGGTCGTTGGATAATTAAAAAAACGGATGTAGGAATTTTACTCTACTCTCTAGTTCCTGTATTTAACTGTTATTATATTTTATTATAAATTAAGTTTGTTTACATTTTCATCCTTGTTTTCCATATTCTCCTTCTATTATTTTCTCTTTTACACTATCACTATAATATTAAGTTGGTTGTGTGAAGGTTATTGTGGCAATATTGATTCCGCAGTTTTATGCTTGGAAGGTCAATATAAGAAGTCGATCCCGAATATTATTGATGACGGTCTTTGAACTTTATCGGAGACCTTAGAAACGATTAAAGAACTTTCAACAGAAGAATTAGCCACTAACCAATATGTCTATCAGTGACAATGAAACAGTATGGTGAAGTATACTTTGGTGCTACATCAGTTGTAGACAGAAATACGTAACAAGACAAATGGTAGCTATAAATTGAACCGGGCAGGTACTACCGCGTCCTTATAATCCACTGTGAAGCAACTATTGTCTTTCGATTCAAGAAGTACGATTGACAGCTACACTATAAACTCAAACGAACAAGCTTAGATAGAACTCAAGTCTTGGGTGGACTTCAACGACCAAACATCAAGTGGCCTGCGATTAAACTTGCTATCTTTCTAAAAAAAAAACCCTTCTGCTAATTCATATATGGGATATAAAAATGGTTTGGTGCCATCGCTTTCAGGATAAATCAGGTCACGTAAGCGAGCGAAGATACTTGATTAGTTTTGGCACAAGAAATAGTGTTGGTTACAACGCAACCACTCCGCTCCCAACTTAAGATTCCTTGTAACTGGAAACTCGAGTAATATTGACCTTGTTGCGAAAGTTATATTGCTTTGTGTGGTAATTGTTATTATGTATACGTCTGAATACTTACGTAAGTATTACGTAGGCGTATACAGTATAGTCATGTGGTCATATATACAGACGTTTGGTCTGTATTCAAACACTTGATCTCATAATGTCTAAAATCGTGTACATTATTAATTTTGCTTTACCCACGCAGTTTAAACTATAATACATTATTAAAACAAAAGAGTAATAGAATTTCAGGAATATTAACATACCAACCGAAGAAATTTCAAGCAATCTTTCAACCCCTATTTTTCCCTCAGAGGTTAAATTTCCAAAATTCTTTCTTAGTGCTCACTTGCGCTATGTTACGAGCCTATTTGCTAAATTTCAACATTCTAGGTTTAGCGGTTCCGGCTGTGAGTCGACCTCTGCAATTGTCAAAATAATGTATACAAAGACTATTCATAATAACTATGTTTGGTTAAAGATGTTGATTGATTAAGCTGAAAAAGATAATGGGCTAGATGCCGAACTATACCTAAAAATGATCGAAACTGGTCAGCAAAGTTGGAAATCCTAAAATTAATTACAATGAAATGATTTTAAAAAAGCAATATGTTGATACAAGTCTTATATCATCATTACCTCATTTCTATAGTATCGATTGGCATGTCCACGTGAATCAGTTTTCCAGAAAATCAAGTCTTTACTTCTCCTCAGTAGTTGTGATAGGTAGTAGCAGTAGTAGATTTTACAGTTGCTGTCCTCATTACTCTTGTGGGGAAGCCATGAAGTCTTTTGCCGATCTAATCAGACGATTAGTCACCAACTCCGTATATTTGAGGAAGAACGGTGTAGCCGTAACAATGCTGACGAGATCGCAGTCACCGCTCCTGCATATTGCTGAGTGAAAATTGTAGGCGTGTTCGCAACAATTCTATAAGCGCCTTTAGGGTATGAGTGATCTTGACGAAAACAGCAATCGTTATGCATGCATGAAGAAAACTGGACTCAGAGCCAGAATGCCACGTACTTAGACATGTAAGGCGCTCAAACTATAAAAAACGTCGAGAGTTTCATCAGAAACAGTAGAACATACTATGTCTGAAGTAAGTCGCGAATCCACCTAAACGAAACAAAACTACAGAGACAAGAGGCAGAGTTGAAAATCCTTCTTGGATTCTTGGACATCTGTGCCGGTGTGTCTACCGGCAAATTTAGAGGAACATTAATAAAAAGTTATTTATTCTTTATTTATCTTTTAAACGTATGGGTTCATTCCTGTTTTAATCGTTACTCACCTACGAATATGAATTATGATCGAAGACTATATATTTCTTTACTTAAACATAAATTATATCCTCATAAGTGGTTCCTTACACTTTCAACTCTTAAGTGTTCTGTTAATAATTCGACGTTAACCTTTATACAACGTTTCTCTAATTTTGCCGGGTTTGTACATGTCTCAAGAAAAAACATAATACCGAAGAACTCTCTCGAAACTTAGAGCTGTAGGTTTTTCCAAGAAAGCTAAAATTTTAAGGTGGGAACGTCTAAATCAAACCTGGATCTCAGTAAAGTTACATTGGAATATATACCATACAGTTGTTACTGCTTGTTGTACACTGACTGTAAAGTTACCATAACTATCGAATTGTTTGTGCAATGTACTAAAAATAACAAAGAAAATACACTTGCTCCTAACAAGACGTTCTGTGCATCATATATTGGACATTCTTATTGAATTCCACGTGCAATGGACAGTAAACAGTTTGTTATCGTTTGACTGCACTCGACACACAGCGGTATTTACAACTTTACTAGATCTTGTACAGTTTTTCTGCTACTCTCTATCTTAAACTAAGTATAGACATTGCCTGCCATTATTATTTTAAATTAGTTAAGCTTGGGGACTTTTTTAATGTCACAAATCCAGCACACAAGACTATCTAGTCACATCTGCGTCTTCATACTCGCTTTCCATGCTCTCTTGCATAATTTATGCATGATAATTACTACGCTTCTCATAAGATCATAGCATGATGTTGCATAGCTAACAAATTCCTCAATAACAGCCTTTCAAAGTGAAAGTTTTTTTTTATTATGAAAGAGTAAGAAACGGGCATGCAGGTCATCTGATGTTAAGTGGTCATCGCAGCCCATGGACAACCACGTCCAATCTCAAATAGCACAGAAGTTCTATTTAAGGGTGGACGCAGATACGTTCCTACAGTTGAGAACTAAGATGGTCGCCTCCAATAATCTGTATCTGGAAACCACGCCTCCCCAACCGAAACACAATACATGAAGAACAGTTTGCTTTACGGCGGGTTATGAGGGGGGGGGGGGGGGCGCCCCGGGCAAACTGTA
>DWON01007233.1:0-13119 GCA_018251015.1 Phocides pigmalion okeechobee
AAACGAAAATGAAATGCATTTATTTTGCACAACATTACCAAGGCAGTTTAAAATTGACAGTTGAAATATTTTTTTAATCTACCGGCGATTCGGAACGCGGTCGCATTTAAGACAGGTAAATATGTATCTACAATTACGATTAAAATACATAATAAACTTAAGAATTAGCGGGCAAAGAACTTCAAAGGAACGTGCGGCTGGAATCGTGACTCTAGCGTATATTTTTTATCTGTGCAACTCGCTGCGTTACAATGGGTTCCTTGGTTATATTTAATTGAATACTTTTATCTACAGAAATAGATGTATCTCCATTTACTTTTTAAAGCACCTATCAATAATCTAAATGTGTAACCATTAAATGAATAAACAAACGAACGAAAAAGTAAATAAAGCTAGGCCGAAAGTGCAGAATCCAAGGCCATGTCATGAATTTAAAACACTAATTTAAATTCACACAACATATTGACAGTATTTTTAATAATATTTATCTAAAGATAGAAATAATGGAACACGTATTTAATATAATGATAATAAACATGAATAGGACAATGAAACGTCTTTATTTTTGAGAACCTTAAAATCAAATGGATAGCTGGTCTTCGAACATAAAAAGTACTCCTTCTAAGCCGGCGATGCATTTACGGCTCCAAATGTCCATAGACGGTGGTGACTGCTTTTCATCAGGTGGCCCGTCTGCTTTTTCGTCAGGCTAAAATAAATAAAAAACACTTCTATGCTCCAACTCTAGTAAAATAAGCAACTGAGTAGATAATTAAGATCTTGGGTTAGCAACCACGAAACCTAGTGGAGCTTTTATGAAACAACGGCTCTCCGAATGATTCAATGCATACAAAAACTATCGATCGGCGCACAATATATTTATAAACAGGGAGACAAAAAATCTTTACGTGGACTAAAGGGTTCCGCATTTGTATAAATTGAAACAATGGACATGGCTGTCTTTCACTTCCTAGCTACAAATGCGATAAAAACTCAATATAAAGTTACTGAGAATATTTGCAATGATGAAAATCTTAAAACTAATTGAAATAAAAGTCTGACCTAAACTATTCAAAGGGACTCCGAGCAAATGCGGCATAGTTTCAAGAACGCTAGCTGAATTCCCGCGTTGAGCAGCAATCGCAATTCTTTACGCGTGATATGAACAATAAATACTAAAGCGTTATATTGGGAAAATGTGCCAGCTATCTCTTGAATTGCAAGGAACATGAAGAATATTTTATTATTATTAGTATATAGGTAATAATATCCCAACATGTTTTTTCCTTTACTATATTTCGATTAACAAATTAGAAAAGGTACTCCCATTTTTACCAAAGACAAACTTTAAATCTCTCGTATGTTAAATGGCCATTTAGCGTTTCAGTATTTTGGGCTTTCCTGTGATGTTTTTTATGTATCTTGAAAATTGTTTTCAAGTAACGCCTCACATGGCTCAAGTCCCGCCATATTCATCGAAGCTTATATTCACAAGACCGCAGTTTAACGCTTGTAAGGAAAATAAATATAAAACCAACATTTTAAAACTATGTCATCAGTTTTTTTTTTAGTCCTCTCTATGTACCTAAAGTTGTCAATTACAGTCTAGTGCTTAATTGTAATAGCAAATAGTGATACCAAAGTGGTACTTACGTTTTATTTGCATTAAATGGGATTTAATTTGATGAAAATTGGCTATGCGGATTTGGAATTACACCTACTGGCTTGGGTACTTTACCGGAGTAAACAGACGAGTTAAATAAATAAACTAAACATTGTTTTGTATATTGAAAAACTAACTAATAGTTCTTTGAATTTGTACGGCGTAAAACTTGTTACAATTTCTACAGGAAAATAACATATAATAAATTATTGAAAATAAAACGAATTAACAAGCTTATCTCGTTGTTCCGTGCGCTTTTTCATGTAATTTCAATTTTAGTGACAGGTATTGTAAAGGTGTTGTGTTTTCTTATATTAGAGGATAGCTAAAGCAAATGAACTGGATCACCTGTTGTTAAGTGGTCGCCTTAGCTCATGAAAAACTTCAAACAAGAATGGTCGAGGACTAATGTACCCGATCTGCGTCACGCCTTGTAAACTTTTCATCATTGGACGAAACTGCCGTAAAAACTAGTTTAATCGTGTCAAAGCTTCAAATTTCTTTCACCGTTGCTTTTTGTTTAAGCAACAAGCTGTTTTGTTCAAGCCTTTTTTATTATAAAGAAGATTTAAAATTGTTTGTTATAGTGCTAGTAAGCACCATCCAGGTCATCTTAGGCCTCAGGAGTAGCAATGTATCTACGTCCGAGCTCAAAGAGGATTTCGGTCGTGTTTGTGGTTGTACGTGGATGTCTATGAGCTGCGACTACTTAACATTAGGTGGTTTGCATGCTCGTTTGCTATTTTTCTCACATAAAAAAGCACTCCGACATAATAAGTGCCTTTAAATACTTTGAAACGACAGGCAGACAATTAAATTTACTTCCTTTGTATATTTACACGTATATATTTATCATTTATAATCATAATAATAAAATCAAATAGCTATTTCGAATACGACAGAGTTGCGTAGACTTACTTCCCACTAACGATCTAATCTGTTTCAATTCACCTATGACTTCTAGGAAGCGGCTAGTAAACATTGTAGAAACGTGATTTATATGTTCTTGTTAGTATATTATTAATTATACATAAACATAATTGAAATGTATTACTATTTTACTATGTACTTGGTACTCACGATTAACGATTTTTGAGTTTTGATGCCGATATTTAAATAATCCATATTAAAATGTATAATTGATTATGTATTCGAACATACAGTTTTTAAGAGGCTGATACAATAAAGATGTAAATAAATAAATAGATAAATAAACGACTAATTTCATCCCATTCTAAAATGTTAAAGATGCAGATTTTTTTGTTTGGTCTGTCAATATCATCAAATGCAAATGTTAGATTGCTCTTGCCTCACGATGACGGGAATACATAACAGAGTTGTCCATAAAATTCTCAAAATGTGTGTGTGTCTACCAATCAACTCTCGGCAAACATGAAAATCGCTTTTGACAAATAATTTATTTTTTCTTTCCTTTTAGCAAGAAGTAAAGTACATTTATATTGTATAGTTGCATTGTACTTTCGTGTCGTATGGCATTGAATTGAACTGAATGGTTTTTATACAAAACTAACTGTGCCCGCGATTTTATTTATTTTATATAATTCTAAAATAAAAGTATCTTAAGTTACTCCTTATTATATCAGCTATCTGCCAGTGAAAGTCCTGGAAAAGTCGATCCAGCCGTGCCATAGATTAGCCGGAAAAAACAGACAGGGAGAGGAAAATAGTAAAAATTGATATTTTGGTACATATACCGTGTATACATACATATGCATTTAGTAAAAAATGGTTATTTTCAGCTAAGGAACGTATAGGTCACCTGATATTATCTTTTCTTGGCAACCCATGGACAATAAAAATCCACATCAGTGGAATTTGAACGCAGATATGCCAATCAGGACTGAAGTCCTAAATAAGAACGCGTCGCTACTCGTTAGGACTAAATTGTTTGTTCCTATATGTGGCTGGCACCCGCATTTCTCCAAACGAACCAAACGAAATAGAAAGTACAAACACAAGGTTAATTGTCAGAGCAGCAGTGGTACCTCCCCGGTTAACTACTTCTAGTAAACTATAGTTCTACCACCTGTCCAAATACAAAAGATTAGCATTGAAGACTATGAAATGTCAATTATGCATTAAAGTCTGTATTGTTCCTTTGCGGATAACAGGATGCCTCATTAAAAACATGTTCTTCATCGTAAATGATAAAGAGAGTTTTCATTGGTTGTTCATTTACTTACTGCTGTTCAAAAATTACTTTTTTAAAAATAAATATATTTGAAACCACTGTTTCATGTATCACCATTTAACAGTTTTAACATATTTTTACATTTATAGATGCGTCATATTAACAATAGACCTTAGTGTACTTAACCTGTCTATATTACATTAGAACCATTTTTTTTTCTATAATCAACTATCGTATATATTAATAATATTTTTTATAGATTTTTAACATATTACAAACTAAAATTAAAGATATGTAACATAAAAGTTATTCAACTATCTTATATCTATTGACTCAAATCATCTTTACTTAATTAAAGGTAAGTTTAGTGACTTAAAATATGTCCTACCAAATTTTATTTATAAACCGATCAAAAAGTGTTCTGAAATCTCACAAAAGTTAAAATCCTTTGTAATGTACAGATTTCCTGTCCTAATGTTAGAAAATCTAAAAAAGCTTTTGGGCTCTAAAAGCAGACACGTTCCTATCTTAAAACGATCTCCATTTTGAATCCTCAAAGCCTTGAAATGTTAATTACATCGATTACATCCCAAGCTCATTATTTCATTTGGCTAGTCGGAACCTCAGCACCAGTACTGAACAAAAACTCACGCAACAAAAAGTGAAGAGTATTGTAAACATTTGTCCGCTCATGACATAAGCAAGTTTGTATATAAGCGGTTGCCGGCCAGTGTGGAGTACAGTCAGTCGACATGGCGCGACTCTTGGTACCCGTTTTGGCCCTAAGCCTTGTAGCTTGCATCCATGCCGCGCCAGGTACTAAAACTATATTTATTTTATTTTTAAACAACTCCCAAAAGGATAAGGTTATGTTTGCTTTATATTTTAGCTGTAGTTGAATATTAAAGTTCCCGATTTATTGTATTTTGACCTATATTATTTTGGCTTTAATAAACGTTAATTTTAAAAATATTTGTTTAAGAATTAAATAATTTGTTTACTTATTCGCCAAATTTTTGCCTATAAATACATCTAGTTCATTATAGTGTGTATATTTAATTAGTTACTATATCTATTTTTGTCATTTTTTATTGTAAGTATAATGTGCATAAATTTTAATGAATCCAACGTCATTGAAACGGTACAACGTCAAGCAACTCTTGCATTTCTTAACCCTCAATAATGGCAAAACATTTGTAATGGATCTTAGGTAGGACTCCTTGCTTATATGGAGTCGGTCGGAGATATCCATGGATGGCTATGACCATTTACCATCAGGTGGCCAGAGGCCCGTTGGCTGCTTTATACTAATTAAAATAATAATGATTTTATTTTTCTTGTGAACAGGTTATGGCGGCGGTGGGAGAAGCCGGGGCGGGGGGGGGGGGCTCGGGGGGGGGGGGGGGGTCGGCGGGTGGGGGGGGGGGGGGGGGGGGGGGGGGGCCAGGGAGGGGGGGGCGGTAATTGTCAAATGAAAACAAAAACGTCTAAAAACAAAATACGCGATCTCTGAAACGTTAGGTCAAAAAATTAACGTACAGTTGGTATGACTATAATGCGACATGGGCACCACCGTTGTCGTCATAGTCTGCCATGAAGTATTGTTGTATTGTTTTGGCTCGAGAGACGCGATATCCTACACTTACAAGCGAGGCGACCACTTAGGAACTTACATTACGTTACTTTATGAGTACGTACGGAGAACGGGTTTCTTCTCCTTAGCAGAGCAGTGTTGTGCTATGTCTATTAATTATGTGTACGGAGATTTAGGATACATACAAACATAATCAATATAATTCAAACAAAATCTGCGGCCACTAAGCATTACTAATGTAATAATTTGATATCTACTTGATTAATATTGAAACATACTAACATTGACATATTAAATGTTGCCTAGTAAACGAACGTAAGTATGCATTAAGAAAAATATCTAGAGGTTCGTTAGAGGATTCAAGACGAAATTTGTTTGTATAGTTAGGTTGGAAGCTTATCATTTTGAAAGATATTCCCAATTCGATTAATAACAAGTTCATTATTTATGCAAACTTATTGAATAAACATACTATAAGGAGATATAATCCAACAGTAAGACAGGTTATCTATATATAATTTCAATACAAAATATATTTTTTTACAGGTGGTCATGGAGGTAGTCTCGGCGGCGGTGGTGGCAGCCAAGGAGGTGGTGGAGGAGGTCTTGGCGGAGGGAACGGCGGTGGCGGCGGATTTGGCGGCGGTAAAGGAGGCGGTAACGGCGGCGGCTTCGGCGGGAACGGAGGTGGATCCGGAGGTGGTCTAGGAGGTGGATCCGGTGGCGGCCTTGGAGGTGGACACGGCGGCGGCGGTGGTAACGGCGGTGGACTTGGAGGTGGCAGTGGCGGCCTCGGCGGAGGCAGCGGCGGACAGGGTGGTCACGGAGGTGGTGGCCAGGGCGGATTCGGCGGCAGCAGTGCCAGTGCCAGCGCCAATGCCAATGCCAACGCTGGATCTGGCGGCTACGGTGGACACAAAGGAGGATACGGGTAATCATCAACACATTACTCTCCCTTTGCTGGCAATAAGTCTCCTCATAGAAAGAAAACAGTCAGGCCGTTTGCTACGTAGAAAAAATGTAGATTATCCATCAACATATCAACAGATACATCATATTATCAGAAAGCTCAGCTCCTCACATAGACTAAACGATAAAATCATAAGTAAAATATTCGAAGCAGATCAAACTAGTTTTTACTTCAGTATTAACATTTTTAATCGACAATTTCAAAATTCATTGGTATCAAGTGTTATCAAAAACTTATCCAACCTTTTTTCGTTCCAGGCGCTAATACACCAAGAAGCAACGAGACTACCTTCTCTGTCAACTAAAAAAGGCTCAATGTGATATAGTTATATATTTCGCCATAAATGTACATATACGTATGTATAGAACAGTAAATAAACTATATATTTTACTAAAATCGCTTTTTATTATTTTTTCTCAAATTCTTACAAAATCTCTACTGACTACAATAATACGTCTTTACGAGTACCTGTGTAATCAGGCGCTGACTCTCCAATGATAATCAGTAATAATTAATTTCTATCATACACTAATTCATGACCTACAAATCAGCAATCGTAAAATTAAAACAGAATCTTCATACCATAGTGTAATAACTGCCTAATTTAATAGTAATGTAATTATTTACAGTTAGTATAACTATTGTATGATCGGGGAGGTAACATCGCCGCCCACATAAAACAACCCTTGTCTTTCGGTTATATAAGTACTATTACTGGCAATACACATCGTTTTCACAATTTGAAATTACAACGCTACTTTTTCAGTCCTTGAGACCAGCAAGGACACAAACACACACTACATACTATTAAATAAGGATCATCGCGGAATTTATCGATTCACGAGTTTAATTTTGAGTTTAGCCAGTTGTCCGTGACCACGAGCCATGCAACTGATAAAAAAATTGGCAATCAAAATAAAAGTCTTTAATCGTGAGTACAAGGTACGTAGTAAAATGAAAAAATATCCGACGACTGTTTTCTTGCCACAACCACTAAATGCTGGTTTGATGCTCTTCATACATAAAAAATCGTATATTATTTATACTCAAAGAAATGATTTTACCAAATCAGGTAATTAATGTATGTATGATGCAATTTGGCTATTCCATCTGCTGTGAACTCAGGGACACCTGTCAACTGAAACGTGAGTGACACAAATTATAATATCAGATGAATGTAGCTGTTTCCGATGGATAATTATTACCATGGTCTAGTACCTCGGCTCCGAACTGTAGATCCATTTTTTTGCATAAAATTAAGCAATCATCAGAACCGGATTAACTACATAGTAAGAGTAGAATTGCTAAGGTTCCTTTACAAATGTAGCATCACACAATGTTTCCCTGTGCAAAATGGCCCGCGCTTAATTATTCTGAGGAAACGAAATTATATAATGAACTACCCTAAGGAATTACATTATTAAAAAGTTTACCCATTTTTTGTGTTCCATACCTCGAAAGGAAAAAATGGAACCCTTATAGGATCACTTTATCGTCCGTCCGTCTATCAAGACCTTTTTTCTGAGGAACGCGTGGAGTTATTAAGCTGAAATTTATATCAAAATACTTAGATCTACTGTCCCATGGAGTTGTAAAAAAATCAAACTTCTAAGCCAACGCAATCAAAAGATACAGCCGTTTATGCCGCAAATTTTCGAAATCGTTAGGGAATCAAAACCTAAAGAGTACTTCCAGTTGACCTAGAATCTTGAAATTTGGCATGAAGCAATGTTATAAGCAGGGGGGTGGGGTTCGGATGCTCGGACTTTCCACAAACATCTGTCCGAAAGGTTAATAGACTCCATGACTCCAAAGGGCTGACGCTTACCTCGGCAAGAGGATTAGTCTGGCTATACAGCGAGGTAATGTCGCCAGCGTTTTGGGAACTCATCCAAGGGTCAGCAATTTGGATGAAGCTTTTTATATTTAAAATAATATATGTACACATCGTTCTTAATTTAATTTTTTACTTAGTATAAAAAACATGTTTTTTAAGTTTTATCTTTTGGTTGAAAATAATTATTGTAAATATTAAAATAAATGTCATACTCCATGTTATAAGCTATATATAAGAATATAAATATATAAAAAGCACAATTAAAGGAAAAATTCTGAAAACCATTTTTTTTTTGTTACATCACATATTATTTTAAAAAATTATGAACATATACGGGACCCTCAGTGCATGAGTCCGACTCGCACTTAGCCGGTTTTTTAAGAATAAATGAAATATAATTTGTAAACTCCAAATGCGGCCCTGGCCGTTACGCTCGGTCGTCATGATTCAATTGAAAATAACTATACTGGTAAGTATTAAGTTATTGGAACTTTAAAAGTTATCCACACTCGTATATAAATAATTTGAACCCACTTTTAAACTGCGCAACGGGACAGTAGATGAATTGAGAATTTCCCGGGTAAAAGAGCAATACCTCATGTCCCGCAGCCCATCACACCCACGGCGACAGTAGAACGACCACATTCGTTCACATTTATGCTCTTATTTTGTTTGTGTCTTTAAACATATATAGTAAATTCTAGTGAAAATTGTTGATTGACTTCTCAGGTATCAATGTATCTTTAATAGAAGTACATACCTTTTTATATAGTACGTGGGGATTTCGAACAACTGGTTACGCTGAATATCTACCAGCTAAAACCCTACGGTGTTCCTATGTACGCCCTTGTTTGGACCACGGGTACGATGTATCATTCTTCTGCAGTCCCGACGAAACATTAACATACAACATAAACATTTTATTGCAAGGTTTCATTAGTGTTATTACGTAACCTTTATCAAAGTTATATTTCTGTGAACACTAAGTGACAGATAATGATAGGCACTGAGTTAACTATTCATAAAACTAAAAGGTATATCATCAAAAGATATATGACACTCGTGTGATTTTCTGCTTTATATGCCGAGTTTCAACACTTAACATCTACATAACATTACATCATATAAGTGTACTTCAAAAACTGTACATTCAATAACTTGCGCGTTTTAGACCTTTTCAAGAGGAAATCTTTAAATCTTTAAAAATAATTTGTTTGTAATTATGCTAATATTATTACTCGCGGGCACTCGAAGACAAATTGTAACTTGTAGGTAGTTCAAAATAATCAAGTAAATGTGTATGTACTCATATCTAACTAGACCTCTAGCTAGCGATTTAATTTATTTTAATTTAAACTGAATTATATTAATTTTAATTTACTTTAACTAACCTATTGAGATTTGATATGATTTGATTCAATTACATTTAGGAGTCGAATATTACTTTTTTTTGAACACTAGGTCAATTCCCGATCTGGCTTCGCTCGGAGAGAGTTTATATTTACTTACATTATTTTTCTTTCATACTCTTTATCTTTATACTTTATACTTTCTTTCATGCAACCATTCATTACATAATTGCAAAAACTAAAAGTTACAAAAATTTATTATATTTATATATATGACTGAATTACCATATTCAATTTAACGATTTAATTTTTCGCACAATTTACAAAAAAAAACTTAACTTATTGAACTTAGCGAACAGACAGACAGATGTGACTGGGGACTTTGTTTTATAATATTTAGAGAATAAGGACATTTTTATAAACATTCTCATAATGAATTTGTTTATAATTAGTATTAAACACCGTTGTTATGTAAGTTTTATAATAGGACTATAATAACAAAGATTGACATAAATAGATCCTAGACTGTTCACGGAAGATATTAATCGAGTCACATAAATTAATTTAATTAACATATCGTGACATACGTCTGTTGGAAAAATACGATACTGTATAATGACAATTCTCTGTTATCCTGTTTAAGATAACGATACTTTTATATCAATGGTAGGATAGAACAGATTACTTTTTAGGAGATCTATTTTACCTTTATTTCGTTTAGAGTACGTTGAACACATTTTAGGAAATATTAGGACAGGTACAAGCAATAAAAGTTATTGTGATAATCTAATCACGGAACGGGAAAAGCGCAGTACAAAAATTTTAAACCAATGTCGACCAACAATTCTACGACAATTTCTTCTAATACAATTCTAATAGAATTGCAGGCAGCCCTGATCCCTAGGTCACCCATCACACCGGTCGCCGAAACATGACATTTGACACGGCCGTGTCGCATCATGCTTCTGAAAAGTTAATTTGCCCTGTCACCTCCATCCTGTTGACAATCATATAAATTGTCCATATGAGAAGATTTCGGAACATTCGGTTACAGTTCGGTATAATGGCAGGCAAAATTAGTGTGTTTTTGATTGCATTGCTTGCTACAAATGTGTTCTCTATTCCTGGTACGTAATTGTACTTCATGTTTTCTATTCATTATTTTATTTTATGTTAAAGGACGATAGATAGTAACTTTGTTTTAATGTTCTAAAACGACAGCTATATGTTATTAATAATTGCAGCATTGAAAGCGATAGGTGACTATGATTACTCACATAATCGCTCAATCTATGATAGGTTTATAGATTGTTTGTGTTACTATTCTACAAAGGCGTAGTAGATAGGTATTAACGGATCGTAAATAAACCACGAGTTCGAACACAATCACGGAATATCACAAGAGGGAGAGGGGTGTAGTGAGATATCAAGTTTGTTTATTTATACGTTAGATGCCGGATTTCTCAACCAAAAATTTTCGCATGACATAGACGCGGCATCTTCACAGGTTACACCTTCCCGTTATTTTTTTTATAAAAGTCAAAACTAGTCTGCATTCTTCATAATTATAATATATAGAATCCATAAACTGACATTGGTTTTTAACTTATAAAAGTTGTGTGTGTATTATAATTAAATTATCACTTTCTTTAAAGGTAAAGGAAAACTTTCTGAGGTAATGTGTATGTGTGACAATTTTCCATAAAGTTCTCATTATAAAGGAAACTGCCCAGTAGTCGGACATAATCTAATGAGTAGATGACAATGATTTCAATACAGAATAAAATATATTAAAACCATTCATTGATTGTGTGTTTGTGTTTTAGAAGGGAAGTTGAAGCGTAGTTACAAAGAGCATGGCACCGGTGATGATCCGGTTGGTTACGGGATCCAGGATAGAAGTGACGAGCGAGACGCCAGCATCGAAGATAACGTCCCCTGTGGATTATTAGATAACAGGTAACCTCGTTATACTGTTGTGTGGGGTAAATTCTGATCTCTCATGAGATTAGTCCTCTGAATAATGAACAAGCCTCTGCTCGCTTCCTGAGCATACATGGCTGATGTTCCAAAGTAATGTGCGTATTAAAAATTATTCAACTAGTCTAGCGAATAAAATAATACTTGAAATCGATAATAAATGCATTACTAATCCTGGGGACATTTGACAATTTCATATGAGTATTTTTATGAATTATCAAAACGCATTCGACTTGGTTGTAATTGGTCACCACCGCATGGACATTAGTAACCAACTCCATACAGAAACACTAAAGTCGATCACCATGTTGATCACCATAAGGATTTGAATGACCGCCTAGAAGCAAAGTACATACTACAAAAATCTCCTTAATACTCCTAAGGATACTCCTTAGATGATCGCCTCATTTGTAAGCTAGCTGTCACAACTTCCTACTGAAACGCAAAATTTGCTTCACACTAGAAATATGTAGGCGGCGCTACTTCACGGATCAATCACACCAAATTAAAAAAAAACACTAGTGCAACGGCTTTTATATACACGCGTTAGTATTGATAGCAACGCAAATTATCTACTCGTTTCTGTATGTTCCCCTTTATTTCCAGCGGTAGTCGGGAACACGGTTACGGTCTGCATAAACACCCTATCCAAGGGCACCATAGAGGCGTCTCTACTTCAGTGAAGGCGGCTGCAGCGGCTTCCGCCTCCTCGTATAGCTAACTTCGGTAATAAAATTATAAAACAAAACTTATAATAAGAAAAAATATTCTATAAAAATTGAGTCCATAAAATTATATCTGCTGTTTTAACATCCTACGGTATGATAAATTATTTAACTGAATTTTTATAAACACATTTCAAAATGGTCATAGATAGTTATACTCAGTTATTGGGGTGACATTTTCTAAATTTCCTTTCCTTCTCAAATAAAGGAAGTATTTTCCGAATAGGTTAATAACTGACAAAGTTCACATAAAAATATATATTAAAACAGGGAACTTCCTCCTTTGTTTCGAAATCATTTTATAATATATGTCCGCTCCTAAATATATGAATTTCATGCATTTTAGTTTTTGTACTGAATGCAATACTCGAAGCATTTTTCAATTCATTTACAGAATATGTGTCATCATCTACGCTTACAATTTGTAAATATACTCAATTAATATTATATGTATAAAGCAGTCTTATTATACATAATGTTACATAGCAGACTGTTACGAAAAACTATAATAAACATTATAGAGTAAACAGAATTTAAAATATTTACGTATTTCAGGATCATTGCTGTAACATTTGCAAGCCTTGACAACGGCGACAATGGACAAACTTATTTGGCTTTGTTGATAGATTATAAATATCCCATTGTATCTAAGATTTCGATAAGATCACGGATTTCTTGTATATGACGTCATAAACAATATGAAGCAATCGATGTAAGATATAATACAATTTAAAACAAGTTTTGTGCGTGTTTTATTCCTTAACAACTTTTTTTATTGCGAAAGAGTAAGAAATGGGCATGCAGGTCATCTGGTGTTAAGTGGTCACTGCAGCCCATGGACAACCACGT
>DWON01007234.1:0-13118 GCA_018251015.1 Phocides pigmalion okeechobee
AACACACACATTGTCAGCAAGTTTAGCAAGCTTAATAAAGACATAAGCTTGACCGAGGGGGTACCACCGCCACCCTCAATCCGCCGTAAAGCAACTCTCATGTTTCGGTTGGAGTGCAGTTGCTCTCTTCTTTTAAAACCGAGGCAACCAGCTCAGACCTCAGGAGTAGCAACGCATCTACGTACGACCTCAGATAGGCCTTTAGTCCTGTTTGAGATTAGATATAGGGCTGTACTGAATGTTGATCTGCATCATCAGTTCATCTGCGTGACCGCTTGCTACACTTCGAATATAAAAATAAAACACACACAAACACATCAGAGATGCCGAATAAGAATAGGGTCGTTACGTCAAAATGCAACTCATTACAGCAATTTATTGTGCATTCTTTAGTTAGCTTAACATTAACAAAGAGCCATTTAACATTATTTATGTTAATGTTTTTATTTGTGGGCCCTGATTTGACCATTCATAAACATGATTTTACAGCTGCAGCTTAACAATTACGTGGGCGTTGGGTGGATTGCTTGTTGCTTGCGGCTGCATTATAGCAATATATATAGAAATATTTATCATGCTTTCCTGCCAGATAGCCGAAACGTCTACGCTAATTGTATAAAAGACGCTACACGAAAATAGTGTAATGGACTGATCGCGTATTGGACTAATAGTGTCTAGGCCAATTAAACGATATAAATTGTAATTTTACGTATTAATACGTAGTGAGTTGCCGTGTCGTATGTTTTCGGTTTGCCACCGCGTATCGCGACGATATCATATTAAAATGCAGATTTGTGGAATTTATTGTTTATACAATAGAAGAATACAATAAGAATACAATAAGAATACAAGAAGAATACAATAGAGAATACAATAAGAATTCAATTTAAATGTGATAGCTTATCGTTTGCATATCTACTATTATATAAAGGTGACGTGTTGTCTGTTTGTTTCATTGTTTGTGTTTTTTTAACGTGAAAACTGCTCATTGAATCTAACTCAAATTTTGTACACAATCTACTGTGCATCTGATCTCTTTACAAAGATGACATAGTTAAGATTATCGTCTTTTTAAGAAATAGTTTTAAATTACGTATTACTATACTCTATATTGCTGAAGACTTAAATATCGCCGTAAAAACACAGGCGAACACTAGAGGGAATATATGAGCAACCGGTCATCTTTACGAAGTACAAAACAAAGTCGCATCCCGTTATTTGTTACACTTAAATCCTTCAAACTACATAATGGATTTTATTGTGGTGTTCGTTAAGAGACAGAATGATTAAAGTAGAATGTTCATAAGTATCATACATGCATTAATATAGTGTAGAAAAGCCGAGAATTTCAAAGTTTTGTAACCTTACGCCATTGATACACCCATACGGAGCCGGGCAATTCGCAAGTTATTAATATAATTAACAAAGAAACTTATTATTGTTGCAAGGTCTAAAAATAAAAGCGAAATATCTGTCATATTAAGTTGGCGCGCTTGAGAGCCCTTTAGATTAAATTTCAAACTAACTGAACCTAAGTGGTTGGCGTCAGAGGTATTAAATTAATTTTACTTACAAAAAAGTATCAAATATAATTCTGTAAACTGATCTTTGGTGAATCCCAAGGAGCCTCAAAGTATCACATTGAAAACGTAATTATCGAAGTAAATGTAACTGAATTTATTTATCAGTTATAACAACATCTTCTCAAGAAATTATTTGTTATCGGTAACGTATTGAATAAAAGTATTATTTTAAATGCCTGTTATATTATATGCCTATACTTAAAGGTGTTGTATTAAATATAGGCCATGTAGCCACTTTGGGTTTTGTAACATCCAAATGATTACATAATTGTCTAGTTTCCATGACAATCCGAATACGATTCGGTTACAAAAATATGGTAAATAATTGAAATAAAATTACATGCTTTTTTTTATATGCATTAAATATGATTCTGGAAGTTTTACGTACAATTGAACGATATATGTATTGTGTGTTTGTATTTTAAATTTATTTTTTCATTAATGGCTTTTCAATATCAAATAATAATTTTACGAATTCCCCAGTAAGTTTTGCATATATTTTTGACCCAATATATATCAATATATTTTCTATAACTTTTTAAGCTTTGATATGTAGTCGTTGTTTTAATGAATTTACACATTTTAAAATGTTCATTACGTTCTCGTGTTGTGGAAGCTATTGATGTCTAGTAACAAACCACTAATAACAGAAACTTAGATTTTTTTTATACGTCACGACTCGGGAATTGAACCTGCAACCCAGTGTCAGACCATGGCTAGTCAAAATCGGCAAAATGAGCGATACAGGCCCTTAGACATTTAGGAATCCTTAATTCTGCTCCGATGGCGCAATTAATCTTATATTAACGTCGTGAGACATCTGCTCGCTTTTTGATTCTGAAGTAATGTCTGACGAGATATTTTTTTAATCTTACTAAAATTGTCAGTTTGTTGCCGACCAACCTGATTTATTTCCTTATATTTAAATCAAGAAGAGGGAAATTATGCCTACCGTTAATTTAAACAAGTTTAGATTTTAAAAGGTAGAAATCTTCCTAGTACATCTTTTTTATGGTGGGGAAATCTTCTTGAGATACACGTCTTTCTGAGGAAATGATCGGGTTATGAGATTTTTACTCACTAATTCCCTCGGTTGCTTCGCAGCACATCACAGGAAGCTCTGGGATCTTAAATTGAACGCACCGGTACTTCCCTTGCGTGGTACCCAGAACACCTTTTTTAAGTGAGAAGAGCAGCAAACGAGCATGCTAATTTCTATTTATCTAGACTAAAGATGCGCCAAAAATTCACTGAAATATATTTTTAGCATCTGTGTACCATCTATGAATACACAGACGTAATGTCCGCCCCTAGTCTTATAGCGCCGAAAAACAGCACTTTTGTTCGCTTGTACGTACAGATTCGTACGTACAAAACAGGTGTGTACAAGCCGCAAGTGTGATGCACCGCGCAGTACACAGCAGTGATGTACGCTGCAGGAAAAGGGTTAATCTACTACACTCAGCGCGCTTCTAAAACAATTAGCGCTAAAATAATATCCAGTGTTCATTAAATGAAAGCTGAATCAAAATAACAATTTTATTCCAAATGCGTTATATTCTAATTTGTTCTGTCATGTTTGGTTAAGCCCTCTAGTTTCATATTACGTTTATTTCATTTACACTTTGATGTGGGTGCGACACACATTAATTAATCCAAACAATACGTTGATAAAATCATAATCGTACTGCAAAATAAGCGGCGTTATTGGAAAATCGGTGATTTAGGCATTTTATTGTTGTCCAATAAACATGAACAATGACAATATTTACCCACTGATTTTGAATTAAGTTTCGTGGTATTCGAATAAATTGTGTATGATGTAAATGATATGAGATTAAACGTTACCGATTTTTATTTATTTGTCTATTCAAATTAATAAAAATAGGTAACGATCAAACAAGGTACAGAACAGCCTTAATGCTAAAATCATTCTCTGCCAGTAGACTTTAGCAATTATCTATCAGAAGCGAAAAGGGGGTCGTCGTCACCCCACTGTTTGAGTTTTTTTATGCTATAAGAGTAGTGCTCGAGCGTGCTGATTATTTTCTGATGTTAAGAGATCGGTTCAATCCATGGACATCCACATGCAACCTTAAACAGTATAATAGTCCTATCTGAGGTCTTACGTAGAGGCGATGCTACTTCTCAGGTCTTAGATGGCCGCCTTGTTTGTACGAGTATCTAGCAACTGCAACTCTCTAATGGAAACACAAGACCGGGGCGGCACCACCGCCACCCTCATAACCCACCGTAAGGCAACATGTTCTTCATGTATTGTGTTTCGGTTGGGGAGGTGTGGTTAGCGGATACACATAATTGGAGGCGACCATCTTACTCCTCAAGAGTAGAAACGCGTCCGCGTCTATCCTTAAATACAACTTCTGTTCTATTTGAGATTGGACGTGGTTGTCCATGGGCTGCAGTGACCATTTAATATCAGGTGGCCTGCATGCCCGCTTCTTACTCTTTCACAATAAAATAATCCGTTGGAAGTAGCAACACATTTATGGTCGTTTTCAGGTTGGACTTCTGTTTTATATGGAGGTCTCTTGGTAACAGATGTGCATGACCGGCAGTGACCACTTATCGTATAGAGAACTGCATGCGTGTTTGTTACTTCCTATGTATATATCTATACATATAGCCTCATAACCCACAGTAAAACATTCCTGGTGTTTCGGTTGCCGGCTACACTTAAGTGAGGCGAGCTTAGATACGATTTTAGTCGTATTTATAATTGTACGTGGATGCTCGTTTGATACTCTTCTCACATAAAAAAATTGGTCGTTACCATAAGGTAATTGCCATTTTGGATTACATTTAACACATGGTGTTTCTTTAATTTTGGGTGATACAAAGTTTATCGGGTCAGGTGTAAACAATATTAGTACAAGTTGTCACAGCTTTCCGTTCTTGTTCGCAGCCCACGCCTCCCAAGAAGCCACCTAGACGGAACCTCTCAGTGTCTCCAACTCACGCCAATTCTCCTTCCTCCGGGTACAGTTATGAGTTGAGGGCTCACGCGCGGAGTCAAGACGACTTGGATGATATACAGGTATGGTGTGACCAGCTACCAAGTAGAGCTCTTAGAAGTGTAGCATTAGAACATGCAGGCCACCTCTGTTAACACTTTGAGTGCGGCGCTTATATATTAGATCGGGTCAGCGTTGTACTAAAGTGGAGTTGCATTCTCTAGACTATAGTGGTATATACTGCGTGTGCCTGTGTGTCGTGCTTTATTCATATAGTTGTTATTGATCATTGTACTATGTCTAGGTGGATGAGCGGGAGTAACACGGGACCCCAACTCTGTACAGAAGTCCTCGCGACTTTTAAAATGAATGTATATAATCAATAAAGCATTTTCAATTTTTGTAATTTGAATATTAGAGTTTTTACATTTCATTAGTGTCAATATTACTGATAGCTGTCGTACATCTAAATACATATACGCCGATTGAAGGAAAATTGTGGTAGGAACTTGAAAAATACTTTTAACGATAAATGGATAGATTAATATATGTTCGTAATTTCTGATATTGAGATATTTTCGATGGCTCTATTCTGACCGCGGAATGCATTACTGTATGTTGTCAAACGTGCGCTTGGCAGCTATTCAAGTTTCACGCAGGAATTTAAAATATTTACAAATCTATATATTAACCAATGTTATGGAAATTCCTTCTCCGAATCGGTCGAAGTTTCCAAAATTATCCCGTTGAAAAACAAAAATAAAAAATGGCATAGTACAGAAAAGGATTAAAACTTAGTTGAGTATACACAATTTTATTTTATCATTAGAAACAGATTTACAGACGAACATTTTAATTACGTCATCAATTGTACAAAGTAAAATTTTGTACACACTTATAATACATATTCAGTTTTTTTTAATACGTGGTAATGGTATTTTTAATAACAATCTAATTTTCTATTAAAATAATGTTTCAAAATACGAGAATCAAATCAAGAAATGTCTTGTTCATTACCAGTACATTTTTAAAGTTATTACTCATTACCATAACTATCTTATTCTTATTACAACGGTAATATTCTTTAGACACAAGAACGTATAACTCTTATAGTACTAAGTAACATAATAGTAATAAAAAGGGAACTTGAATACATTCTGGCTCGTTCATCACAAGTTGTAATTAGTTCCCACGCATCCTGTCGCTTATTGTTAGAGACAAAAGACTTAAATAGGAGGTAATTATAGCTCGTTCAAGTTGCTTCCACACTTGATATAAGTTGAGCTAATGAAATACACGAATGCTTGTAATGCGTACGTAGGTACCTAACGACGATAAAAGGTTTAGATTAATTTTTTTATATATAGTATGTGAACACAAGTTGAAATTTCCAATGAAATTTGTATTGTATGAAAAGCTAAGTGAGATCAAATTGATTGGTATGTAAGCAAAGTAGCAAAGGAACACGCAGATTACCAGATGTTAGTTAGATGTAGTTAAGTCGTTGCAGCCCCATGGACATTCCCCTATAATTGCATACTCGACTGCTGTCCTATTTGAAACCGCAAGTAGATGCGTAGCTACTTCTGAGGACTAAGATGTCACTACCATCATCGTCTTGGTAATTGGATAAAATTATAGGTAAAAATATATAATAGTAACGAAAATGTGTACCAGTTAATTCGGAAATTTATTCTTACCACGCCCGTTACTGAAAGTAAATAAAAATTATATCTGTAACAATTTTTTTTGTATTTTTTACCAATGAATCCCCGATTTATATATTAAAGATAATAATTTGTTATAAAAGCTAAAATAACTGCACGTAAGCAATGAAATAACAATCGTCAAGTGTGGTTTCTCATTGTTTCAGGGTGCTAAACATTACCTCAAACACGGTCGTTCCGTAGACCAATACGTGGACAGTAAGCTCCCCTATTCAGAGTACGAGGAGAACCACAACTCCCCAAGAGTGCCCCCAGTGCCTAACCCTCGGCCCAGTCTCGGTCTGAAGAACCGTTCACAGCCGGTCGCGATCACTGCGATGTATGAAAATGTCGTCATAAAGGAACAAAATCCTCGACGGAAGCTCAAGAGGAACTTCGGACCTCAGTACGAGAATTTTGAAACGAGGATGGCGGAAAATCGCAATAGAAAGTATTCTCATCAAGAGAAGTCCTCGTTGGAAAGTCTTTTGGATGATCAGTCGATGAATAGTCCGAGCGATTGTGAACGGTATTACGATGGGCCGAGGGTTCCAATTCCCTTATCACCCACCCATTATGAGCAGCCCCCTACTCCGGATCATCCGCCGCCCTCGGCGAAGCAGGCTGAAAACAGCATACACGAAAGAATCAGGCCTCTAAGTCAGGTTAGTCCACCTGATTAATGTTAGTATGTAGGTGTATGTATTGCTCGCATTGGATTAAGTAATAAACTACAGCTAGTAAATTAGATTTTACACTTCGGCTGCGATATACGATCAAAGGTTTTGTGCGAAATATAACTGGACATATTGTAAACGTTACGATTTCTGCAAATGAAGTCATATAAATATTTGAAAGAATTTTTGCTCCAGTTTCAAACATAATATCATTACTTGTTTTTATGTGAACGATGTTTGATCGTGTTTTGTATTCAAAGGAATGTATGTTCTTAAATTAGAAGGGATTTAAGAACAATTGTATGTTTCTTAGTATTTTAAAGCTATGTTCAAATCATTTGTAAATAACACAAACATTATACACACTTTATTCTAACACAATTTTTTCAAAACTTTATTTTTGTTTGATAATTTTGTTCGTAAGTCATAGTTTAAACAGCTGAAATTTGTATTCTTTTTAGAGTTAATAATATGCTGAAAACAAATTTCGAGTTACTCTTAACCCTTGAACAATGAGGTTAAATTTTTGCTACAAAAATTTTTGTGTTAAAAGTTCTGTGACTAATTTTCCATTACCCGACGTATTAATGTGTACATTAACCAAGTTATATAAATGTTTATCAAAAAGAGTGGAGTTGTGCTCGGCCGACTATGCTCTGTGCTCAAATCTACTCTTAAAGAAACTGTTGTAGTAGTTAAAAATGGGTTACAATTAGTATAAAGCACAAAAGCTTATTTCCACATTTCGACGGCTTTATGTAATTGTGCCAAGTCCATAATGTCCGACCACCGTAGGGACAATAAGTCCAAAATGTTAAACTACAGAAAAACAAAGAAATCTCTCAAAATTAATTGATTATCGCAGGCGGTCCATTAAAATCCCCAACTCTATGTATTTTTAATTTTATATCCGGCTTTATCTCGTGTATGTTTATGAGACAACAAAATGGATTTAGCACGATTACCTTTTAGGCGACAATTTGCATGAGCATGATATTCGAAACACATGCATGATCTTTGCACGATGCACGACAAGCATGTAACAATGAACCACTGTCTAGCTAATCTCTAGAGCTTGGATATAGTCACACTAAGGCTATTCAGTACCTAAGAATAGTGCTAAAACCGCTAAGAGTTCGCCAGGAGCGGCACCACCGCCACGTCTGTTTTTGCCTTACAGCAGAAGTGTTAAGAGTTGTTGTACCAATTTAGGTGGTTTGATAAGGTCTTGTCTCTATATTTGTTCGAAATTGACCTTTACGGGTAGCAACACTTCTGTGCCCGGCTTAAGCCAATCGTATTTCGGGTTGGTTACCTATGTCTTTGGGCGGCAGCGAGTGTTTGACGTCAGATGGAGTCCATACTAATTTTTTTTATGTTAGAAGAGTAATAAGCATGCAGACCACTTAACGTTATTGGTCGCTGCAGCCCATGGACATAAAACCCTAGCAGGAGTGAAGTATATGTATCTGTGTTGCTACTCTTGAGGATTAAAGTGGTCGTCTTGGCTGTACAATCAGCCGGTACATTGATCTGAATAAAGCAGGGGCAAGTCATTGTCCAGAATTCACCGAAACTTTTGAAGTTGAGCCAACTAGGCTTATGTCCATAGATGGAGTCTACAGTTCAAAAGACATCTACATTTAAACCCACACAGGGCTGACATTCCAATCTTAGTTTCTACGTAGTTAAGACGCTAGGATATCGTTACGTTTGTAAGTGCAGCCCGCAGACACACCTTTTCAACCGAAACAACAATTCCTTTATGCTTGATTGTGGCGGTGGTGGAGGTATCCTCAGTCGAACTATAATTCTACCACCTAATCAACGTGGGAAAGGTACCATGCTATGCAAATTCGTGGTTGTTTACTTCATGTACACGTGCATCGTGCATCCATAGTGCATGGTTCGTGCGTTTGATAAAATTTGAGCTTTTTTTTAATTTACTCGTAACTCAGTATGTTCTTTTTTTCAAATATTTCAGCTTATTATGGAAGTTGTCGAAGAGATACGAATTAGGAAAAAGTCACAGGGTGACATAGTGAACAGTTGATGTAATAGTTAACCAAGTGAAATGAAAAGTATTGTTTTTTTAAGATTAAATTAGTTAACATTATTTTAACATTATTATCCTAGTCTTATCACTGTATTTGTAGTCGAGTAAATTTACGAACATTTTAATTGATATTAGTTACATAATTTTGATACACTGGTACAATGTGGTGTATCATGCTTCAATATAATTTGTATACTATCCGTTTTTTTATATTGACAGTAGAGAAAATTTTCGCTTTTTTGTTTCATCAAATTAAAACTTCCCCTAACAGATAAGCCTGTCGCCCTGATTCTGTGAAGCGGTACGATCGACGTATGTGTCAAACCTTAATCCTATCAAACGATGTGACTGACGTGTATGTATCCACCTTAATTCTGAAAAAATCATTTTTTAAATAAATACAATTTAATTTCTCGACTATAGATACAGATTGGTCTTCCGTATATGGTGCTTGTATCTTGTTCGAAGTAAAGTAAATATAATGTATTATTTCCTTGCAAGATATTATTTTAAGGTGCTACTGGCTGGACAGACTTCAGTTATTACAGCTTAGATATATTTTTTATTTTTACGTTTTTCTTTAATATACGCACACTTATATTTAGTGCGTGTAGCTATATATAATTCATTGTCTTGTTGGGATAATTAAGATGATTAAAAAATTGTTTAGATGATAAATAATCACAAAAATGCGTTGTGTACACAAATATTTAAATAAATATCGCATGAATCATTGTTAAGCGTTTCTAGTGTGTACGTCTATGTAATAACATTTTGGTTAGAGTTTATTTACCAGCACATTGAGTAAAATACAAATAGGAAAAGGTAATAAGTAATTTTTAAGGCTTACCCTTATCAGCCTAGTAGTTCATTAGATTATAGATATGATTAAGCTAAGTTTACCTATTAAAAGATAAGTTAAACGACAAATAAAAGATAATAAAGATGGAAACTATATTATTACTTCGGTTGTTTTGAATAGATGTAATGATAACAATTTTGGTTAAATTTAATTAATGTGCATTTATGGTATGATAATCGTATTACCAACATGACAGTATCGGGAACTTTAAATAAGGAAGTATTTTAAATAATTTAATTATTAAGATTAATTGGATAAGTTTACGTCGATAACTGACCAAATTAGCGTTTTAATTAAATTTGACTGGAAATGATAAAAAATCTCCTAAAAGGTATTATGTATTGGTCAGGGTCCAAAATAGTTGTTTTTCTTTTTTGTTATTTTGATTAGCTATTTTATTTTTAAGCTTCTTGTATTATTTTTTAATTTTATTTAGTTTATGAAAATAAACTTTACGTAAGATTGAACCTGTTTTTTTGTTTACCTTAATTTATTACCTTTTATATTTATGTTGTGAATAAATTACCAAGCAGAGTGATGGAAGAAGACAAGGGAGGCAGTATGAAATGCTCATGATCAGGGTTTGAAGCAAACTTTTACGAACTTACGTAATATGGTATTTTCGTTGAAAATGTTGAAAATTGGATAAATTGTTCTTTTTTGAAATTTTTTTTGTTATTTAATACCTACTGTTTACTTCTTTAACCGTTTCACCGCCAAGCTTTTATTCACTTCGCGTGCACCCAGCGCCAGAGCCTTTAGGCATAATTTCGCATATTGTTGCGAAAGACATTAATCGATATCATATGAATGACGATTGGGGAAAGTGTAACTAATATACTAAATAAACATTGGTTGACAAGGAATAGGCGATAAAAATATAGCGAAAAATATTGCATTAATAATTTTATTTTTGCATAACGTTTGTGTCGGCATTACCCAACATTGGCGTTTGAACGTCCAAAACAATTTGTCGGGTATAGCCGACTGTGGCTGTGAAAGGGTTATTGATATTGAAAGAGCTATTCAAACAAGTAATTGCTTTTTTTCCTAATAAATGCTAATGCTTAGAAGGTAGTATGAAAACAGAATTATACTGTTTAATAGTCTCAAAGTATAATTTGAAATTTAGAAGCTGTAGCCTTTTACTTAGACGAATATTGCAAGTTTTTAAGGTAATTAAATTCATTTTCTTTTCATTTGTATAATTTAATCTTCATATCTTTGTATCGAAGAGATTATGTTCGAGATTACAGTAAAGAATGTACGTACGTAAAAGTACGAACACACGAAAAAGAACATGTATATTTTGGAAAGGTAAGTTCTTAAGGTAAGGAGTACTTAATGTATTATCACTCAACATTATTTGTGGTCGAATTAGATAATTATAAGCTATAAATATGTTTTAGCGAGATATAGTGTCATTCCCCTATTCATAATAATTGAGAATAGGATAATGATATTTTAACTTGTAGTCTACACGACTGTTTTCTAATAATATTATGGCGACCCTCTTAATCCAAAAAATATGTCAAAGTGCGATTACTGCTGTCATTTTTATATATTTCGAGCAGATTTTATTTCTCTTACGATAGTAACGTTATTAAATCTTTGTCCTGTGGGTACTTCGTTTTCAATGTAGTGTATAGTTTTCATTGCTTCAGCGAGCATAATGCTTGCGCCTGAATGATTAACACAAGCAAAATTTCTTAGTATGCCACGAAGATATTCTACAAGGAGTTTACAGATACGTAAATATTTTCCTTTTTTTAGATAGTATGTCAAATATATATATTTATACAGTAATCCCGAAGGTTCATTAAAATAATTTTGGTAAATAAATTGATATAAATACAGTAACTTTTAACAATATATTTAACAAATACAGTATATATTCTTGTAAAATGTTCTTGACTATGAATAAGGTTTAATATTAATAATCTTCGAAAAATATTCGAATACAAAAAATGATATTGCAATGTGGAAGCCTTAATTATCAAAATATATGTCGCTTATGTTCTAAGTCATTTACTTATAAAAACAAAGATTCCTTATCTCTTCAGAAAAATAATAAGTAGTTTCAAAAATATAATTGAAAAACCTTACAACTTCTATCTTGACATATTATTTTCTGAAGTGTTAACATTTTTTTAAATACTTATATCTTTATTACATTTTATGCGGGTAGCAGCAGTGTTATTTGAGAATACCAATGTAATTCTTACTGCGATTGCTCATAGAATTATTCAGGCGCTTCAAAAATCTAATTTATTTGTGTGATAGAATCTAATAGATCGGGAGTTCCTAGTAATATTTTTTCCCTACAGGAATACAAGCGGAGGTCCGCGCTGCGCGATAGTCAAACTGAGACTGAGATGTGTCTACTGAGGGTAGCGTCGGCGGCTTCAGTGGCCAGTGGCGCCACCGACCGCAGCGGGAACACAGATAATTGCGTCGAGGAATACGTGTGCGACGTGCCATTTGCAGGTAAGTGGGTAGTTTGAAAAGAAAGTTTAACATTGATTTCAATTTTACCATATTTTATACACTCGCAGTTGAATGCAAAATGTTATTGTTACGTTTAGTTTAGCATAGTTGTACCAGAAGTACAGTAAGAAGACGTATATATGTACGTTCTACAAATAGCATAGATGTAATTAATATTACCGCGTAGGTGGATACGTACGAGTACAATTAATAACACAACTATACTTAAAGGTTAGTTAATACGTACTTAGAAAATTAGTATCTAATACGTCCATTACTCAATAAATTTAATGTCGGAATAGACATTCCGGAATAGGAGATACGTATCCGGGATATGTAAAAAAAAAAATAGTTTTTTTATATGCCAAATTATTACATGGACGACATGGTGATGGAAAGCTAATCAAAGCACTTTTAATTAATATATTTATCAACGGAATATTTTCTGTTATTGGTACTTTTAACATCATAACATTCTTCTACCTATAATAGCTTACTATATATACATACTACATGTATGTCCGTCTATCAGGGTTAGGTTAATTTGTATTGTCATTAGTTTTAAAACCTTTGAATGCATTTTTTTATAGTGAAAGAGTAAGAAACGGGCATGCAGGCCACCTGATCTTAAGTAGTTACTACAGTCCATGGACAACCACGTTTAATCTTAAATAGAACAGAAGTTCTATTTAAGAATGGACGCGGATGCGTTCTTACTCTTGAGGACTAAGATGGTCGCCTCCAATAATGTGTATCCGGCAACCACACCTCC
>DWON01007235.1:0-13116 GCA_018251015.1 Phocides pigmalion okeechobee
CGTCCAAACCTCAAAAACGATTGAAATCGTATCTGAGTTCGAACGTAGATACGTTGCTACTCCTGAGGATTAAGATGGTTGCTTCGCTTCAAAGTGTAACCGGCAACGGCACTTCTCCAACTGAAACACAAGTAATGCTTTACGGCGGATTATGAGGGCGGCGGTGATACTTACCCGGTCTAGCTATAGTTCTCCCACCTTTAAACGTAAAGGTGAAAGTAACGTCTACACACTTTTATAAATTTGGGTTAAAATGATATTGCTAATACTAAGGCGCCTTATTATTAATAATAATAAGGCGTTAAGTTAACACATTCCCTGCGAAGTACAACACTGTTCTGTATTGAACATCGCAACGCGCTTGCGGCTTGTACACCTGTGTTGTACGTACAAATCTGTATGGATTACAGGCGAACAAAAGTGCTGTGTTTACATCAGCGCTACAAGACTGGGACGGACATTGACTCTGTGTATTCGTAGACGTTACACGAATGTTAAAAAATACGATATTTCAGTGAACTATCGGCGAATCTTCAGTCTAAAGAAATAAGTTCCAGTTTAGTGCCGCTTCCCACAACACTGTAACCCGATGTAATATATGGGCACTGCAATAAAATAGCTAAATAATGCAAGTCTGATCCGAAACACAACCATGGAATGGACAGAGGCAAACCACATCTTCCAAGTTGAGTCGAGTCAAAAGTAACTCCGGAGTAGGACTGAGCCAAATATACAGGTGTACTTGTCCGATCACACACCCGCATGACGTCACCAGCCAGAGCTACTTCTCGTCCTCTAAGAATAAAGTGATTGATGGAACTAGAAATATACGCAGAGCTGACACTGCTAAAAATCTTAAAATTATACAGGTTCTTTGTATATTCTGAGTACTAAGAAAGGATTAATGGAAATTGTATCTGTAAAGTGGACAAATAGAAGATGAATGTTGGTATGAGTTTTTTAATCCATTTATGTATTCAAAAGAAGAAAGTGTTTTCCTTAAACGTACATAAAAAATCGAAGTTGCATGAGATTCGCAACCCAGACCTATATAGAAGAACCTCATCAAGTTTACAAAGATATTTCGTGTTATTCTGTAAACAGAGTGTGGAGATCTCTTCTCACGGTGCGAAGTCGTCACCTCCGCGCTGGGTCTGCAGCGACTCTGGCAGGCCAAGGGACCATATCACAGCGTGACATGGCGCTTACTCTCTACGGGTTTATCGGGCTCGCTTCAGTCAACCCCGAGTTCTACGGCATAAGGCAGACTAAGCCCGGCGAATGGGAAGGCTACAATATGTTTTGGAGAACTATAGGATACATGCTCGGGTTGGAAGATAGGTTGGTAATTATGTAGTATAAGCTTTTACCCGGACCTTCGTTCACGTGTTACATAAATTGACATAAGTTCTTTGTTTGTTAACCGATTTAAATAATAAAAGCACTAAATGGTAAGTGAAGCTCATCACAATATAACCCTGAATGCATTCAAGTCGGATGAGCCGTTTCTGAGATTAGCGTGCACAAACATAGATATACAGACAATGAAAAAAGACGTATTCTCTTGCGTATGTAAAGACACACCATTATTGTATGTCTCGCCATATGAATTTGTAAATAAAAAAGTACGGACTCTCTGCAGATGTTAAGTATTCATTATAATTAGCTTTAAATTATTCCATGTTACATTTAGTTTAAAGAATTAACATTTCAGGTATAACCTATGCCGAAAGAATATAGAGGAAACTAGAGAAGTTTGTCGTATTCTTCAAGAACGAGTATTCCTACCGTGCTTCGAGAATGTTCCGGAATACTTCGAGCATACCGCCCGTACTTATCTGAATGGTCTTAATCTTCTCAGCACACTTTTTGACGCGAATAACGTTATTTTCTCAACTAAGTACATAATCGGCGTACCTGGGTACCTGAACACTGAAAACGAAAGATTTGCATTACAAGAGAAACTTAGATGCCATTTGAAAGGAAAATCGGAAGATATAGGTGGGTATTTTTAGTCTTTATTTGTTTAGATTAACAAACAGGCATGCCATATAATGTAAATCAGTCACCATCGCTCCGACATTGGCAATACCAAAGTAACCGGTATCATAGTCACGCATAATTTTTATTTGAAAATCGGAAGGTACAAGAGGATATTATTTGTCTTTTTTATGAATTAGGCTGACAAAAACTACTGATGGCCTACTGATGAAAAGCAGTAACTATCGCCTGGTTATTTGCAATATCAGAGTCGCCAGTATTACCTTATAGATCGTTTGAAAGGGAAATCGCAAGATACAGGCGGTATTTCCTATCTTTTTATGAATTAGGCATACATTTTGCAAAAAAGTGAAGTGCATTATTATGTGCCGAGCGTCTGCTGGGTCCACTGGTAATGATATATATTTCAGAGCATGGACTTTTAAGCTAATAGTTACTAATGCTAGATAATTAAATTATTTTGCCTGTCTTTATATTTATTTAACTTATTCCTTAATGTATTTCCGTAATTGCAGGAGTGGATACAGCAAACTTTGTAGGCAAAAGTGTTGTGGGTGATCTGCCGAAGCTTCCACCACGTTTGCTCTATCTACGTCACTATGACTGCATCGTGACCACTCCAGCTTACAAGCAGCTCAACTTTAGGTCTAGATATCTCTACAGATCGGTCAGGATCCTCGTAGCTGTATACAAAACCGAGATAGGCCGTGTCATCTTGAACGTCTACGTTAACTTCGTTAAGTTCCTCGCTTTTTACTTCCCCTTCAGAGCGTTCATCAGGTATGGGGTCAGGAAGTCACTTGTCTTCATGTTTTCTGAGGACTCCAAAGATGGAACTGTGCCCAAACCCAACTCAGAGTATGGTAAACTTCCGCCCCCTGAGAAATGGTACGAGAAACTAATAGCCGTACTGTGGTAAAGCCTGACTAGTATATAAATGTGAAACGTTATTTTGTTTGCTTGTTAAACGTTATTTTCTTTCAGGCAAAACCCACTGATTTATGATTTTAAACAATTTTTTTATTAGTTAAAGTAATATTATTTTGGAAATTATGTAGTTTCCTATGTACTGGGTAATCACGATTAACGATTTTACTATATAACGAGTACTGACGATTAACGCTGTTAAATTTTCGATATTTTAAACCAGTTCCATGACTCAGTCATGGCTAAACCACACAATCCTGAATCACGTCGGGATCACCAATTTAGCATAGGGACCTCTCCCTCCAGGCGAGTTCTGTTGCCTGGGAAGCGGTTGCTGGGTTTGGTTATGAGTTAGTATTACCATCTTTACATACTATAAAACAAAGCTGCTTTTCAACTACGACTAATTTGAATGCGGTTTTCAAAAATAGAATAGTGATTCAAGAAGGTTTATATCATAATACATGTATATTACTTATAGTAGAGAAAACCGAGAATATAAATAATTTTATTGTGATGTCATGTACATTCATGCAAAGCCAGGTTGGATGCAGAGATAATGCTAGTTATTTTTAAGTTTATAGTGATAGTAGTGATAGTCTATAGAAAAAAATGAGGCATCTCATTCGAAAGGTGCAGGGTTCGAATCCCTGACACACATTTTTAATTTTTCCGCTAATGCGTGTTAGATATTAATTACCGCTTGATTAAATGGTGAAGGTAAACATCGTAAAGGTATCAACGTATTTGAAAATTCTAGATAAAAAGGCTTTACTTTGCAGAAATTCCTGCTATTAAGTTATTGTTAAAATTAAAATTTAGTTTATAGACTGGTTTTTAATAACGGTTTAGTTAAGTAACGATATTTATACAATAACTGCTTTTAACGAATAAATCGGTCGTTCTTTATCGACCAGATATTGTATATAATAATATATATAAACAATTTCCATGTAAGACTGTCTTTAGGAAATAAATCGTTCGTTCTTTATCGTCCGATGTTTCAATTTAATAGAACAAGTGATTAAGTCGATCGGCAAACGAAAGAAATGATTAAACTTTTCCAATCACGACTGTCAAAAGCGGGAAAACAATATCAACAACATAAAGGGGATCTTATAATATCCGGCCAGATATCGGTAAGCCGTCAAACTATATTGTAATATCAACGGACGTTTTAAAATGAAATTTTTAATACCGTACTATGTAACAGATACTCACAATAAATTTTTAGTTGCCAATATGTTATCAGTTGCATGGCTCGTGGTCACAGATAAAATGCGATGGTAGCTGTTGAGAAGAGGTTGAGAGACGTTTAATATGCGCAGAATGAAGCTTTTTTAAATCGTTACATTTTTTATGTGAGGAGAGAATCAAACGAGCATGCAAACCACCTGATGTTAAGTATTCGCAGCCCATAGACGTCCACGTACAACCACAAACACGACTGGAATCCTATATGCGCTGAAACGTAGATACGTTGCTACTTCTCAGGACTAAGATGATCGCCTCGTTTCAAAGTGTAGGCAACCGTACCGCTCCAGCCGAAACCAAGTAGTGCTTTACGGTGGATTATAAGGGCGATTACATAAAGTACGATTACTATAGCATAAAGTTACGTAACCTAAAACCTTTCTTAAATGACTTGTAAAATACAAGATTTTTCAAATCTATTCCATAGTTTCAGAAAATATTTCTTTCAAACAATAATAAATACTCTATTCGGATGAATAAGAGTGATTTCAAATACACAAAAACAATTTATTCGTCTATAATATTAATATAATAAGATATCTTTCTAATAATACCGTATCATTATATTCCCGTATCTATATCTTTCATATCAAATACGTATCTCGATATAATATCAGTCGTACGGATACCGTAACGGATAATGCATCGATATCCTAACGTCATTCATTCCGTTTCAGTATTTGTTTCATTTCTAAAATAGTTTTTGTAACAGATATTGAGCTTTTAATTTCTTTTTAATAGTGATTGATTAAAAGGCAATCGTTTATTTTCCACTCAGCCATTCGAATGCTGACTTTGCTATTAGTTTTCGAAATCGATTTTAAGGACGGATTTAGTCCATTTGCGACGATGGTGTAACATATCAAAATATATACTGTTATCGATTTTAACTCGCTTTTATTTGTGTCTCTATGTATGTATTTAAAGGTGGGAGAACTATAGATCGATCAGAGAGGTACCACCGCCCTCATAATCGGCCTTAAAGCGTTACTTGTGTTTCGGTTGGAGAGGTGCGTTTGCCGGCAACACTTTGAAACGAGGCGAACATCTTAATCCTCAAGAGTAGGAACGCATCCGTGTCCATCCTTAAATATAACTTGTCTTCTATTTGAGATTGGACGTGGTTGTCCATGGGCTGCAGTGACCAATTAACATCAGGTGACCTGCATGCCCGTATCTTAGTCTGTCACAATAAAAAAAAAACAAAAACCACAAACGCGACCGAAATCCTATCTGAGCTCCAACGTAGATGCGTTAACTGTAGTTGTACGTGGATGTCTATTCGTTGCAACTACTTAACATCAGGTGGTTTGCATGCTCACTTGCTACCGTTCCCACATAACAAAACACTTTTTTTATGTCGAAACAAAATTTTCGGCGTGATTAAATCAGTCATTGATAAATAAACATTACGACTAACGACATAAAACTACGAGACAATGACACGTACAAAACACGTCAGATTATTACTTCAAATATAAATAAAAAATTTCTCATTTTCTACTTCCATTATATTAAATACAGCCCTCCCAATTGTAATGCCTATTAGCTTAGTACAAATATAGTAATGGCTTTATAAAATTCCGAGAGGCCATTGCAACCGCCGTCCTAAACAAACAGTATCGTTTTATATTTGAAATGTTTAAGGACTGAGGGCAGATTAAAATTTAAATGAATATTGTGGTCAACGTGAGGTAATGTAATGCCGCGATAAGTTTTGTTTGAACGAATGAGAATGCCGGAGAGATCAAGTTGCTGAAGTCGCTGGAGTCACTGAAGTCAGTGATGTCGCTGAAGTCACTGAAATCGGTGATGTCGCTGAAGTCGATGAAGTTGCTGAAGTTGCTGAAGTTGCTGAAGTTGCTGAAGTCACTGTAGTTGCTGAAGTTGCTGAAGTCGTTGAAGTTGCTAAGTCGCTGAAGTTGCTAAAGTTGCCGAAGTTCCTGAAGTCACTGAAGTCGCTGAAGTTGCTGAACCTCAAACAGGAGAAGAAGAAGACCTCTTTACGATTTAAGAGAGAATTTAACATTAGGTGGTCAAGGTGATGACAGATTCAGAGGAATATTGGAATTAAGACTTTATTTGTTGTTGGAGAGCTTACTATATTTTAAAGGAAATATTTTTAGAAGTAATGCATTAGACATTTGTAGCAAGAGCAGGTTATTGTCACATTAGTTTCCACTTTATCCGGGCAGACAGTACACGCGATGTTCCGCAGGTGTCCTAATGGAGCTGAGGAAACTAAGAAAAATGAACTTGCGCTACAAGTTTACTAACAAAATAATTTTTATATAATGCCATGACTTAGTAAGTCGGGAAAAATAAACTTAGTTAAGCAACGTCGGTCGTGGTCAAAATTTGGATGGGTGACCATTAATAGTTACTATGCACACTTCCGTGCTAACTTTAAGAAGTGTTTCGAGACGTTAACACATAGAATTCAGTCATTAAATCTAGTCGCACCTTTTTATGTGGGAAGAGTAGCAAACGAGCATGCAAACTACTTGACGTTAAGTAGCCGCAGCCCATAGATATCCACGTACAATCACAAACACGACCGAATTCCTATCTGAGCTCGAACGCAGATACGTTGCTACTCCTGAGGACTAAGATGGTCGCCTCGCTTCAAAGTGTAGTCGGCAACCGCACCTCTCCAACCGAAACAAAAGTAATTCCTTGCGGCCGCTTTACTTTTATTCATTGTAAATTTAATGATAAAAAAGTATAATAACGTGTTATTTTGGCATAAAAATATATTATTTAACTTAGATGAGAATATCAAAGGAGCACGTAGGCCACTTGATGATAAGTCGTCGCTGTATTCCATGTACATACAATCTTAAAAAGAACTTTCGGATGGAAGCACAAGTAATGCTTTACGGCGGATTATGTGGGCGGCGGTGGTACCTCCCCCGTCGAACTATAGTATACTACCAGTTTGTAACTAATATATGCGGTTATTCGTTGTCATACATCGTGTCACATATGGTTATCGAACGTAGGCGAGTTTGGGACAATAGGTAATTAAAAAAAGATTAAAAGGCATGTCTCCAAGTACTAAACACATTTTTAAGTTCTGTTTATCAACACCATATCCTTATCTTTTTCTCAAACATGAACATGTAACATTGACTAAATGCGATCATGTCCAATACGAATTGGACAATAATTTTATTTATTACATACATTAGTTAACGTTCCTAAAGTGATAAATATTTCCTAATTGACTAAATGCGGCCATGTCCAAAATGTATTGGACATTCATTTCATTTATTACATACGTTATTTTTTCTAAAGTGATAAATATTTCCCAAAAAAGTAATTTCAATATAAATAATTCAATATTCAAATTACATCAAATAATAATTTGAAGTCTTTAGAAATCATCTGAATTGTATTGTCAATTCGGAAGATTTCCAACGTGTAAATAGTTTTTAAAATATAATTAATATATATGTAGAATAAAGTTTATATTTTATAAAAATAATAATGTTAAATTTTAAACTTCAGGAGAAGAGTTACCGACACCTTACGCACAAGTACGTTAGAACACTACGTACCTAAGTACATTAGAAGTTTATCTTATAAAAATAGAACCAGTTGAGAACTTCATTATCTTTGGCTTATTTCGGTGAAAACGTGACTAACCGGAAACCGGACCTAGATAAAAAATAACATAATGCTTCGTCTAGAATTCTTGGAATGCAGGATTCCGTTTATTCATATCATTAATCAGACTATTAAATAACTAATCTCTGTCAGTATCTATAATCAATATGTGATCGGAATCGTTAATAATCGTAAGTATCGTTAATGGTGTCCGATAAATCCTTCCTTACGATACATTTTGACAGGTGGTAGAACAATTCGACCAGGGAGGTACCATCGTCACTCTCATTCGCCGTAAAGTAACTTTTCCATTTCAGCTAGAGAGATGCGATGGCCGGCTACACTTTAAATCGAAGTGACTATTTTAGTCCTCAGGAGTTCTACAGGAGTGTCTAGTTCAGATAGAACTTGAGTCCTGTTTAAAGTTGTCCATGGTCTGCAGCTACTATTTAACATCAATTACTCTCTATTTAACATCAGCTACTCTCTATTTAACATCAAGTACTCGCTATTTAACATCAACTACTCTCTATTTAACATCAACTACTCTCTATTTAACTTCAACTACTCTCTATTTAACATCAACTACTCTCTATTTAACTTCAACTACTCTCTATTTAACATCAACCTTACATGAACAAAAACATTTATCGTACATTTAGCCACGATTTAACTGTAATCTAAAATGTTACTGTACCACAAATGCCTTAAAGATTTTATGGGTAAAAGAGGCATAGTTTGACCGAGAAGATACTACCACCGCCCTCATAAACCGCTGTGAAAAAATTCTTGTGTTTCTAGCAGATGTATAAGCGAGGCGACTGTCTTGGTTCTCACGTAACATTTTAGCATCTAGACGACCTCTGATAGGACTTCAGTGCTGTTTGAGTTTGTATGTGGATGTCCATGAACTCCATGCTTATATGTTCTACATCTAAAATACTTTGATATGATTGTGACCACCTTAATCTGAAACATTTTTTAATGAAATTGAAGTAGCAAAAAAGCATGCAATCCATTTGATGTTAGGTGGTTACTGTTTATGGGTACATGCAATCAATTCCAAAAGAAGGAAAAAGTTTTATCTTGAAGTCGATCTCAGATGCATTGTTTTTCCAAAGAACAAAGATTGTCGCCTCAAATATAATGAAGTCAACAACTTTAACTTTACACTGAATCTTAACATTACTTTACTTTAGAAATGGCATATTTCGTTATGTTTACTTTTTTGACAATTTCCATGTAATTTTCCAGGTTTTAAACATCGTGATTCTCGTGTTGTACCGAACGGGTTATAATGGCGAGTTCCTGGGTGTTGGCGGTACGTGGAACCTTAATGAGGAGAAGAACCCAGACGCTGAGATCGTGGCGTCAGGCGTCATTGTCGGCTACCTCATATACACACTTGTGCAAGTCGTCACTTATCTTTTTGGCACCACTGAGCATAAGAGGTAAGATTGTATATCACTAAATATTATAAAACAAAGTACCTCGTCGCGTCTGTATGTCTATTCATGATAGACTTAAAAAGTACTGGACGAATTTGCTCACAGTTTTCAACAACAGGTAGAGTGATTCCTGAAGAAGGTTTTGATGTATAGGTTATTTTTTTTTGTAAATTAGGCGAGAAATAAATAGTTCAATTCAATGGAGTAATTCAGTCGTCGTTCGAAATAGATATTGATGACTGAATGTATGTATGAAAGAAAAATAATATTAGTAAATATAAACTACTACCTGAGCGAAGCTGGGCCGTTTCGCTAGTAGCTCATAACTGGTAGATAAATCGATCAATCGAGTAGTATCATCAATGCCACCGTACATGACGATAGCCCCATACATAAACGAGCCTACAAACAGTCTTCCACTGAAAGTCAAGAATTGTTATGTGCAAGAAATAATTCAAGGACAGGAATCCAGTCCTGCCGTAATCGTATCTAAATAGCAATGTAACTATGCTATTCCTGAGGACAAAGACAGTCGCCTCGTTGGAAAATGTATCCGGCAACAATTCTTTCAGTTAAATAAATTCAATTAATAAAATGCGTTATATATGCTACAACGTATTTGATACACACTAATGTCAAACACATAGGTTGTCACTAATCGAACAAAAAAGAGCCTATCACTAAAGAAGTTTAAAATGTCGGATTGGCCGAATTAATTTCTAAATGAGTTTTCTATGTTTTCAAATGTAAATTTCTCGGTAGAGTCTAAACGCTTTTTTATGTTAATTGTTAAACTCAAGAAATTAATAAATAATTCCGAATAATAGTCTAATAAACTATCGAGCAATCATCAGTCTTCATTAATCCATCTTGAAATATCTCCAGGGCCATGTCAGAGATCGTGATGAACTTCGTGGGTGTTTTCCTATGGATAGCTGTGGGTGCCGTGGCGCTGCATTACTGGGGCGGATACCAAGGAGAACACCAGTTCCAGTTCGTGTTTGCTGAGAAACAGGTACGTATCTCCAGAACTTATTTCATGGATGGCTTCTACGGTCCTTAAGTTCCGTGATTTAGCCTTTTTGCAGCCGTTAACAGGCAGCCTTAGACGGACTTTATACATGTTTTCATCTCTGTATATAAAGATTAATCTTTATAAAGATAGATAATTTGTATCTTGTATAATATATCGAAAACTCATTATGTACATATACATATTCATGCAGTATAAACATTCCAAATATGTGGTTTTAAGAAAGAAACATTGATTTAAAAAGAAAAAAACTGATATTCTCGTCCGGATATCTGTAACGTTACGGAATAATACGGAATAATAACAAAATATAATATATTATTTTGATATTTCCAGGTGGGAATAGCTGTGGGCGCTCTTTGCGTGATCCAAGGGGCGGTGTACCTCCTGGACACTGCTCTCTCCGTCATACATTTCACGAAAGAAATGTAAAATGAGGTTTAAAAACTTATGTTAAGATAAACATCTTTTTTCCAACCTATTTGTCTTCTAATCTTCAATACTGTTTCTAATAAGTCTGCCTTGTTTGTAATAGTCAATTGTTTTTCTCTGTACCGGGGAAGCTTGGATGATAACCACAACGTTTCTTCGGGTTTGGAGAAGATATGACTAGAAACTATATTTTTTTAGAATAACAAAAACGATAGACGAAAACGGACTATCCGTTCGTTTTTTTATTTTGATAATTTAACCGCAAATATAAAATATATTGTCGGTTGTCAGATAAAAGGCACTAAATAGAATTTTAAGTGTGTTTTGGTCATTGTCATAATGTTATTACTATCTTTGCTAAATAAATAACTCATGGAAATCCTTTTATTGATTTTTTTTTTTTGCAAACAATTATTATTTTATCTCTAAATTCAAGTGTAATGAAATAGTAACGAAAGCTCTCCCAATTAATCAAAATTAAGATTTTCCCACCTTCTTTTTAGTTAAGGATATAATTAATATGTAGATTTTGTATGTGTACATGTTTAAACATAATTTTGTATTTATGTAACACATAATTAATTAAAATAAATTGCACAAAACTATGTGTTTTATTGCGACGTTGAACTTCGTTTAACAAGTTACATATTTTTTTCATAACTTGGTTACAGCCATGACACCCCGGATTTTTAGCTGTTACATATATTATAATTTATTACTATTATACATATATTATCTTTATTTTCACTTTAAAATACGAATCCATAGTTAATGTATCCATAGTTGATTAGTTAGTCAAGATAACATGGGGCTTATCTAAAGTTGCAAATAAATGGTGTTTACTCACTATTCCTTTGTATTCCGGTTGGAGATATGCGGTTGTCAGCCACACTAAGAAGCGGGGTGAACATTTTAGTCTTCAAAAGTAGTAACACATCATACGACCACAGTTACTTCATTACTGATTGAAGTTGGATTGGAATTTCCATGATCTGTAGCGATTATTTTATGTCACGTGGCCTTCAATACAATGAAAATGAGATATCAATTAAAAATATAACAAATTATGATGAAAATCTTGTACACCACAAAACATAATCCCTAAAAGGAAATAAACAAACAGTCATAACCGGACGCTTGCATTCGAAATATTGAATAAATTAACAGTTTCGTTAATAATTTAAATATATGACTCGCTATTATAATAAAAAAAGTAATGCAAGACAAGTAAATAATTAACAGAGTGGGGTGGCGGAGAGAATATGATGGCATAACATACACTATGCCGTCATGTCATACCAATTGATACCTCCAAAGATTCCAATTGGCGTTTTACATCAAAAGTCATACATAATACACCAATGGTACACACAATTACATGTTTTATATGATCTGATGACTAAAGTCACCGGGGAACAGCTAATGAGTGAATTTGAGGTCAATGCAAGAGTCAAATGTCAAATTAGGGATCATGGGTTAAACAGTACCTATCCCATGCGACAATGACTTCTTGACTCATCTGTCTTTTTGCATTAGTTATAATTCTGTATCTGGCCAGTTAAACGCATTAGAAAAATATATACCTATAGCAAACAGATAAAAAATAGTAAAAATAATCTGTGTAAATTTGTTTTTTTTTTTAACTTGTTTTCCAGTGTGGTACATTTCAATTATATCATGCCAGTTTAAAAAAAGCTTTTTCTTCACGTAGTGTTTGAGAAATAATAAACAGTAAATTGTGAGGATCTTTGTCTGATAATTAAAAATTAGGGATATAAAGTCTCGTTTTGTTTGAAACTGGAGTTTTTATATTCGACAAGTCTGGACACGGAGCCCGAGTGGAAGGATTTGATGTGCGAGCTGGACACATACGACGTCAAAATTGCTCCGTTAACGGAAACTGTAAGTTTTTTTTTATATTTACTAATAGGTTCGCGTTTGGCTACTATCTCACCTGATGGAAAGCGAGATGCAGCCCAGGATGTAGCAAGCTTTCCTAGAAAGTGCTTACTCATTCTTGTCTTGAATAGCTGCAGGTTGTATGATTCGGGAAAAACAGAAAAAAAAAAAGTGGAAGTTTCATATATTAAACTAACTTCAAGTTAAGAATCTTATAATTAGCATTTTTTATTTTATCATTGAAAGTATTGGTCTATTATGTTAGTAGTAATCTATTGCGAAAATGTGTGAGTTAAGGCGATTGACAGTAATAAATGTCTAGAAGCTTTTAATTATATTTTTAGCGTTAATCTGTTTTTTCCGCAAAATGTAGTCTAGATGCCTGCTATAAGAATAGAAATTAAATTCGTATACTTAATTTGAAAGTTTTTTTTTAATTGTGAAAGAGTAAGAAACGGGCATGCAGGCCACCTGATGTTAAGTGGTCACTGCAGTCCATGGACAACCACGTCC
>DWON01007236.1:0-13116 GCA_018251015.1 Phocides pigmalion okeechobee
GGTGGCTGCATGCCCGTTTTTTACTCTTTTATAATTAAAAAGGAGTGTAATACCAAGTTTGGGCAAAGACGATTTACCTAGAGACCTGTAACTGTAACTTAGTTTTCGATATTTGAGATCTCATAGGTCGTTTTAAAAGTTAGTTTATTTGAATTGGCACCATAGAGTTGTACCTCCAGAGAGTACGCGTGTCTAAGTAGAATCGATTAGTGGTACACTAAACATATAAATGTACGGACACCACAAATATAAATATGTATTTTTATATGATAATTTAAATATTTTTTCCAGTTGAAATCCACAACATAATGCGCCACAAAACGACAAACCGTGACATATTCGAGCGCGACACACAGACGGCCAAAGAGAAATGGCAGCATTTGGAGAACGAGAGACTCGCCAATCTGGCGGAGAAGTTTCTCCAGGTCACGCTGAAGATGTTGAACGTGCTGGTGCATTTGATAGACGATGTTAACCCCAATGTGCATCTGAATAAGAGTGGTATTGCCTTGCCTGGGAGTCCGGTCCGACGGAAAAATCAAGGTTAGTTTATGAACATATAGATTTGGCCTAACTCTCATTCCGAGAGAAGATCTGTGCCCAGCAGGCGGTTAATAAAGTGTTGATAAGTTTAATAGGTGGGAGAACTAGTTCAACCGGGGAGGTACCACCGCCCCCTTCACAATCCTCCGTAAAGCATTACTTGTGGTAGAAGTGGCGTTAGAGAGGTGCGGTTGCCGGCTACACTTGGAAGCGAGGCGGTCATCTTAGTCCTCAGGAGTAGCAACGTATCTACGTTCGATATCAGATAGGATTTTAATCGTGTTGTGCGTAGATGTCTATAGGCTGCGACTACTTAACATGAGGTAGGTTGCATGCTCGTTTGCTTCTCTTCTCATATAAAAAAAACTTGTTGAAAGTCATAAGCTCCAGTTTAGTGTCGCCTTCCGCAATGCTGATCCGAACTAATAAATGAGCGTTGCAGTCAGTTTTAAGTTTATTTTCATATTGATCTTGAAGCCGTGGGACAAGTATTAATCAGTCATAAATGTTTTTCACACCAGATTCGACACCAAGAAAGAGCATCACTCCAACAGAACCTTCGGAGGACAAAACCCGCAAGAAGCCCCCGGTGCCTGCGAACAGCCTTAAAGCCAACTTTGCCGGCCACTTCTACACTGAACCGTTTTATATGAAGCTGTATGAGAATTTGAGAGCTACCTTCTCTAACCATAAGGTGGGTTTTCAGTCTCTACTATTACATAAAAGTGAAATGTCAGTTTGTCATATATCGCACGTGGTCACGGCTAAATGCTGAAAGTTTAGCCATGTAACTCCTTCGAAATATTGGTAATTAAAAATCGTTAATCGTGACCGCGCTTGCGGCTTGTACTCAGCTTTTGTGTACGTACAATCCAGTATGCATTACGGGCAAACACAAGGGTTGTGTCTACGTTGGCGCTACCAGGGCTGCGGGCGGAAACGACGTCTGTATATTCGTAGATGCTATACGGATGCTAAAAAACACAATATTTCAGTAATTTTTGGCGCATCTTCAGTCTAAAGAATACAGCTCCAGCTTAATGCCGCCTCCCCCAACACTGACTATGTAATATATGAGCGTCGCAGTCGGTGTTATTACTCTTCTCACATAAAATCAAAATATTTTATTGTTAACAGATAAACCTGGATCCTAAAACCAGTATATTCAACGAGTTCCTGTCAAAAGTCCTGCAAGCGCTGGCTATACAGCTGGAATTGGCCACTGAGAAGGAATTTGGTCCAGTCACAGAGGAAATCCTCTACTACCTGAAAGTAATAATGCCTTTCTCTCCAAACAACACGGTGTACTGCGTCACGCAACTCCTCAAATGCCTATTCGGTACAAACATGATCAATCAGTACATAGATTTTATGAGCATAGCCGATAAACCACTAGCAAACAATCCCACTAGCTTCTTCGAAGACGTTATGCTGGTTAATTCGTTACAAGCGCTGGATAAAGAATCCAGAAGATCCAGCATATGCTCGAATGCTAGTCAGAAGCTGTCTTTAGACAGCAAGAACCCGAGGATGGTGGAAGAGAGACAGTTGCTGATGACGATGGAGAACTTTGCGAAGAACAGGATTGATAGGAAGTGGAGCACGAATAAGAAGGAGCTGGAGAGGTATATTAGGTTGTTCGAGCCGGTCGTTATACAGGCTTTGAAGGTGAGCGTGATATATGAGTAGAAACATTCTTTTTACATTTTTTCACATATAAAACATACAATTTTGCAAAAAAAAGGTACATACTTTTTTAAGAGGATATGACCTATAGGGTTCGACCGGGGAAGTGCCGCCATACCCAAGTCTAGGTGGAAGTTTGCGTTTCGGTAGATACATGTGGTTATCGGCACTTACAAATTAGGCGATCATCTTAATCCTTAGGAGTAGCAACGCGATCGTCGACTTCAAGCGGAATCTTGCACAAAGCCTACCTTTAAGTACTTTTAAGCTACTAAGTACTTGGATAATTAAAAATTGCAAGAAAAACGGTAGTTTATTATCGCGTCCAAACATTCAGACGCAACGGGGGACTTTATTTTATAATATGTAGTAATTTTGTGTACTTTCAGAGCTACACGATGCAAAATGATATACCTCTCCAGTGTTCTGTACTGAGCCTCTTGTGTCAACTACTGGCTTTGCGGGTCAACTACTGCATGCTTGACAGTGATCAAGTGTTCATAGGATTTCTGATGAAACAGTTGGACCTCGTTGAACAGCATGAGATACCGTGAGTATTTTTATATGTCTTTGGCGAAGGGAGATCACCCTCCAGGCGAGTTGATGTGCGTGGGGAGCGGCCGTGCTCCGATAGTCTCATTTCGGAGTTTTGTATATATGCAAGGTATTTGGAAAACTTGATAGCGTGATTCAGGATCGTGTGGCGCCATCTCTTGTCGAATAGGGGAAAGTCGCCACATGTCCAAATATTTTGTATGACAATGACATATACTACATACATATATATGTTATGATTATGCAATAGACGTCAACGCCCTAACGGTCAACAAACGGGTAAAACACTTACTTTTCGGGAAGTAAATTGGTTCCCTGTGACTGTTCTTCATATGGTCAGTGTTCTGAGGAACTGTCTGGGCTGGTACTTACGTCGCTCTTTGTCCAAAGCACCATCGGTAAAGTGCGGATTGGTAGACATACATACTTTTGAATATAGGTTTCCTTATAATATTGTCTTTTATTGCGGAACAATAATAATTCTTTTTTTTTTAATGGAAATAGCAAAAGAACAGGCAGTCCACCTGATGGTAAGTGGTCACACGCCCATGGACATCTGTAATTAAGTCCATAAAGAACAAAAGTCCCACTTAAAGTTGATCACAGAAACATTTAACATTTTATTTACATTGCTTTTTTTCTCAATCATAATTGTATTTTTACTTTTGAACTTGTTATTTAATCAATTCTAATTTAAACATATCGCTACTTCAAAACAAAAGGGCCACAACGCGAATAGACCTAATTTTACAGGAGAGCTTTTTAAAGTTTTCAAAATCAGTTCTTGTATAATTGCTCTGTAATTTTAAAACTGATAAATAGGTGTTATACACTGCTAGAAATATATTTTTATTCTGGTTTTAATGGTTGATTCGGATATGTGACCAACAAAATTTGAATTTTTACAATAAAAAGGATTTTGAATATTTTTGATTTTTGGTCCTTTTGTTTTAAAGTAGCGATATATAAACATCTAAGCCCTTTGCGCCAAATAACAAAGCGTACTGATAACGGCTGTGATAACTGTCATGTCAAAGATCACAATTGCTCGCACAAACAATGAAAGCTCAATAACCTAATGACATAATGATGTAGATTTTGTTTTTATGTACCACTGAGGCAAATGCATACTATGCAGACTTTCTTTTTTTTAATAAATAATATTGGTTTGGTTTTTTTCTGCTTTTTTGCCAGATATATATTTTTCATTTTAATAAGTAACGGGTACTGACTATTAAATAATTTTAAATGCCGATATTTCATACCAGTTGCATGGCTCGTGGTCACGGCGAAACTCAATCAATCAAAAAATTCAATAATCGAAAATTCAAAAATCAAAAAACATAAAAAATTAAAAATTAAAAAATCGTTAATCTTCAGTACCCGGTACAAATGGTCAGTACCCGGACCATAGTAAAAATGGTATCAATTAAATATCCTAACTACAGAACCGCTGACTTCACGCTCCATCACCTACGCTGATTTTGTCTTTTTTATTTAAGTGGACAAAGAATGCATTTTGCATGTAAGTGATTCGACCTTCGCCGTGTAGGAAGCGGCTCGGTGTCGGTTTCGTAAAACGTCAATATATAGCCACCTGTTATGTACCGCACTAATGATTTCCTAGATTAAATGCTATCAGGAACACGATGATGAATGTTTTATGCACGAAAGCGACTTGATTGATGAAATAAATTAAATTATAGTATTGTATAGTCTTATCAGATGTAAAAGATCATCTTAATCTTTATCAACACGCTTTTTTTTTCAAATAATTAGTACCACGTTGGATCGATGCTGCCGGTTATAAGAGCGCTGGTTCATATTTCGCAGAGAATTGCGATCGCTATTTAACACAGGAATGCGCCTGACGTTCTTGCCATGCCGAATGGGCACGGACTCTAGGAAAACGACCGACCTTAGATGAGACTTCTATCCTATTTGAAGTTACATGTGAACGAATTACAATCATATGAGGCTGTCTGCACGTTCGTTTGTTACTCTTGTGACATTAATAATAGTTTCGAAACAGTTAGAGTTAGGAAAGAGATTAACATTTATTCTTGGTATCTAGTAAACAGGCCGATCGCGTAAAAGACAATTATCATTATTAAAAGGTATCTGACATACAATTTCAAGGTCACATCTGCATTTTACTTAAATTGTATTGTACTGTATTTGTACAGTAGACTTCGTTACGTAATTTATATCGATTTCAACATTTTATTATGTTTTTCGTCTTACTATTTTGAAATAAAATTAATTGAAAAAATAATGAGGTCTATCATTATTCTCCTTTATAATAGACTAGCTGCTAACTTCAATCAATTAGAGTCCAATTTTCAGGTTCTCCAACGGAAGTTTAACAGAAAAAAATCTCTTGTAAACATCCTTAATTTTTTTTTATTTATTGTGGAAGAGTGAGAAACGGGCATGCAGGCCACCTGATGTTAAGTGGTCACTGCAGCCCACGGACAACCACGTCCAATCTCAAATAGACTGATAAACTGACATAAGTTTCCTTTATTTATAAACCGATTAAAATGAAACGGAACACTAACTCAGTGAACTGTACTCCAATATAGTAGTGAAAACCGTACTGATATCGGTCAAGCCGTTTCTGAGGTTAGCGCGCACTATCGCTCAAACAAACATTGTAACAAAAAATCTTGTGGATTCTTTTTCATTAGTAAATGGCCCTAATAACATATAATTTTAAACTAATATCATCGGAAAATTTACATTTTACTATGTAACGGGTATTCACGATTAACGATTTTTATCATAATTGCCGATATTTCAAACCAGTTACCTGGCTCGTGGTCACATAACAGAGAATGCATAATTTATTTTTATATATTATATTTTACTTAATTTAACTTATATTTCGTTTTAAGGCATTCTATGTTATATAAAGATTTCATTAAATAAAATATTATAAAGTGTAGACAATATATTTGTATATACATAGTCTAATAATCCGAGTACAAATTACAGGTTTTCTAAAATTAGAATCCACCTAGGGTTACAAATGGTACAACCATTTTGACACGGCCGTTCGAACAGGGGGTAAGTTAAGTAGGGTTGGTATACTTAGGGGTTGCCATATCGATAACAAGAATAGAACATGCCTCTAATTTTTTAAGTTATATGAGTATTAGAAATTAAGTATTATTTTCTTTATGATTTAAACCTAAAATTATAGCGGGGTTTATACTATGTAACGCGTACTAATAATTAAAGATTTTAATTGATTTTACGCATTAGTTGTATGGTTCGTGGTCACGGCTAATTTGTAGTGATGGGTGGTCGGTTAACATTATCCCCCCGCCACCGCAATTTAACCGCGACCACGAGCCAATTCGAAATATCAATTAAAAATCGTTGATCCGTACATATAGATAGATAGAGATTGATGGGGAATGATTAGAATTGTTAATGAGGAATATAAATCGATAAATCATCGATACATATTTCTATATCAGCCATCCTTATCCAGGGGAGGCTGGAGGTGGCGAGGGCGGCTCGATCGATGCGCCCCTCCGGCTGATGCAACATCCCCAATATTTTGCCCAACATCCCCGATGTTTCGCCAACACTGACGTCATTGAGCTCGCTTGGAAACAGACAGGGTCTTAGAATTAGTTTAGTAACTAGTACTAGTACTATTAGTATTAATTACTACTAATACTAATACTAATACTAATATTAGTATTTACAAATTACAAACGTGAGTTTGTAAGATTGTTTGTTTTTCTCAAAAACGAATAGACAGATTTTGATGAAACCTTGCAGTAGTATAGCGTATACATTAGACTAACATATACACTTCTATTTACTAAGATATTTATTGATTTCACCATAATATTACGATAAATATAGAGTCGGAATAATCCTGTACTAGGTAAGCTTATTAGCGTATTAGCGTTCGTTGCCTAAATCAATAGTTACATGAAGACAAAGTATCGTGGGATTATTTCTCTTAATTAGATAATTTTACGTCCAAACAGAACAAATACTCGTGATTATTACAAATATTAGCCGCTGCCCGCGACTTCGTTTGCATTTCAATGTTCGTGTTTTACAGATTTTCTAATAACAAATAATTGTTATGTACTTATACTCGTAATTTTAAAATTGATATAATTTTTTCATCAATGAAATGAACATTAAAATTCAAGTCAAGCTTGTAACACTAATGAAGATTAAAGTCGGTCAAGCCTTTCCTGAGATTAACGCACACAAACACACTCACAAACAGACAAAAATTATATGTTTATATATTTCGAAATACATATTTTTGGAAATATATGCGTATATAATGTTTGACCACCATTTAGGAACGGACTAAACAATTTTAAAAGAAAACGAGGAAATAAACAAAAACCTGCTCTTTCTAAAACACCTACAAATATGCGAAAATGTGTGTTTGTCTGTTTACTGTGCATGTCAATACGGCTGAACCAAATTTGATGAATTTCAACATCGAAATAGATCAGACCTTGAAACCACACAGGAAATGTTGCAAAATTAGAAAAATATTTTATTAATAGGAATTAAAATATCGTTTATATTTATTTCTTTCTATCCATGGACCTTAACAAGCCCATAAATAATAAGAAAAAATCGAAGTATTTGAAAAAAATGTAAATAAATCAATTCTGGTAGTCTTTGCGATTTTTTGGATTTATTTGATAGGTCCAATTATTCTAATTCAATAAATCGTGGACTTATTTATAGACTTTCGAAAATTTGCGTGCCTCTAAAACAGAAGTGACAAAAAATGGCTGCATACAAGTATGATAGTACTTGGAGGTACGGTTGGTTGGTTGGTTGGTTTATGGTTGGGAGGTACCCAGTAATTCTTTGATATAGCGAAAATGAGCACTAAGTAAGGAATTTTAGAAACCCCTAAGGGCATAAAAAAGAGCTGAAAAGATATATTATCGATTATGTGCAATAAAAGCCGCAAGTTAGAGCTAGTAGATTATAAAGAAAAAATATCTCAAGAACGTGGTTTTGTATAACAGATAATCAATTCTAATAATGATCGTCGCTAATGAACTGAGAGATATCGTTCCTAGAACTCTTGATGAGCGGTAAAATCATTGAATAGAATTGTATGTACATTGGTAAAAAAAGTGACTTTTTGTTTCATGACAACTGGCCTTTTCTAAGCATAATTTCTAAGCATTTTGCTATTTACCGGGTACTCACGATTTATTTATTTATTTATTTTTGGTGACACCAACAAAGTGAACACTTACACATTTACTACCTAATATATTACATAGAAATGAAAACTAAGTGTCACTTCAATTACAGGTGTAAACGACATGCTGGGAGCGGCTACATAATAATACATTAAATAATTTAAGATTAACACTTTGGTTACGACGCGTTTATATTAGATGGAGTCAGGATTACGAGAGGCGACAAAACTGTAGCTCTTTTCTCTAGACTGAAAATGCGCCGACAATTCACATGAATTTTGTATTTTTTAGCATTCGTATAACATTTACGAATATACAGAAGGCTTTCGCCCGCAGTTTTGTAACGTCGACGTAAACACAGCACTTGTGTTCGCCCGTAATCCATACAGATGTATGTACAACACAGGTGTGTACAACAAGCGTTGCGCCACGCAATACACAGCAGTGCTATTCAGATTTCAATTGTTACAAACTAAAAATCTAGTTTCATTTTTGTGTATTAATATTATAAATATTTTAAATTTTACAAATAGGATTAACAATTGTTGTGAAATCGATGCAAATCGTAGAAAGCTTGTTTTTCTATACCCAGCTGATAAACCAGTTATCCTTGGATAGATTTTATTATCGAAGTTTAAAATTAAGTCACCATCATAAAAATTACTGTACCATTGCCAGGCACCGGTTTTGTCATGTTGGAATAACATCAATCAAGCTTGCAGTCCATCTGATGTTACATACGATTTTAAGTATTATCGCGAAGTTAAAGGTGAGAGAACTATAGTTCGACCGGTGAGGTACCACCGCCGCCCGGTCTGAAATCCTATCTGAGCTCGAACGTAAATACGTTGCTACTCCTGAGGACTAAAATGGTCGCCTCGCTTCAAAGTGTAGCCGGCAGCTGCATCTCTCCAACCGAAACACAAGTAATACTTTATGGCGGATTATGAGAGCGGCGGTGGTGCCCCAACGGTTAAACCTTAGTTCTCACACCCTTATAGAGAGATTGTTCTTTTAAGCTAATAAAAGTAAAATAAATACTTTACCAACAGCACTGAACGCCCAACAAGCGTTGCAGGTCAACTGATTTTTCACGGGCGATACCATTCCCTTCTCGCGCCAATCCCAATATTTGGGTGCAGGTCCTTTGTGGATGCTTTTGAGATTGTCTAAGCTTAAAGTGTCGTTAGAAGCAAGGTATCTGTAAGACATTTTCAACATAGTTAGAAGAGTAGCAAATGAGTTGCCATCTTAAGTTGTCGATGTAACCAATAGTCACATCAAACGAGAAATATGTGAAGTCATCTAGGGACATATTGCGTTGCTTCTCTTGAGGACTAAGGCGGTCGCCTTATATATGTTGAGTTTCAATCAAAAGATGGGAATACTGATTGTACTATTCACATGTTTTGATCCAGATGTAAGAAGTTCTTCATGCTAGAAACAGATGTGAAGGAAAAAAATCTCCGTTCGAAACACAGACACATTTTCTGTCATATGTGAAACATTTTATGTAAGTATAAAGTAAAACTACTAGGCGTTACTAGAGACAGATCTCCCTTCACGATTGGGAAAAAAGTGGAGATCTCCAGCATACAAATTAAATGTGTATAATATGAGATATTTTTGAACCCGTCTCTCGGATTTGGTCAAATCAATCAGAGTGCCTCCGACAAGATTTAACGGCTGTCGTTCTTGCTGGCTTAACGTGCCTTTTAAAAGTATGAACATATTTTTAACACTAATGGTCACCCATGCAATTCATGTCCGCGCCCGAAATCGCTTAGCTTTGTCGATCGTTTTCGTTCTATACAAACAGCGGCAGTTGCACGCTTTCTACAGTTCCGGTAAAATACAAAATTGCAAGGCACGTACTTGGCCGAACATCCGTATAAAAATACGATAATAAACACACAAGCGCCTCTCGCCATCTTGCGAACGATCGGAAAATAATTCTTCGCGAACGAATTTCGCATTTAAAGGAGCGACTTTATAACCCTACGTCGGCAACGTCGGCATTTCAGCTATGTTGGTGTTTATGGTGTTTTTATTGACTTTTTTTATTTTAAATCTCTTTCGTGTTTCACATAGCTTGTAGAAATTAGACTATACTTTAATGATTATACATTTTTAGCATCTACGATTCCTTTTGTACATCCATCCTAACGCGGTTGTCTCCGGGGGGAAATATTTCTATCTGGTATCAGCGTGACTCAGGGTTTGAAGATTTTCATTTACTAAAAAACTCCTCGATTGCCTCAATCTGTGCTTATAGAAAACATTAGGATCTCGAAACGAAAGCGGATGGAATTTTCTTCCTCAGCTAATCGGGTACCATTTTGCGCTTACATTGGTATGAAACCACTCCCATCTACGTTTCTTCCTAGGATCGCTATGTTGGCTCGAGCTCAAATTCTTACCACTCTCGATTCCAGAAAAAAATTGTCGCCAAGAGAGCCTAAACATACCGTATTTTCGTCCCGATCTACAGAATCAAAACAGCCAAACCCATAACAGAAATCCAATATCATCGCTTGGTTGAGAATTAATGGATCCATTAGGTGAGAGAACTATAGTCCGGCCGAGGAGGTAAAGTAATTACGTTACTCCAGAAGTCCAGAAGTCCAGATAAAACCGATCCAGTCATATTGCACTTAATGGGTTTTAATTGTTTAGTATGGGATGCTAATGTTTAAAAATAATAACTTAAGTGACTCCGTACAAAATCTGCTATCTTTCAGTGAAAGTCCCGTTGAAATAATTTCACCCGTTTCAGAGATTATCTGAACTAAACAGACAAACAAACAAAAAGTTTTAACAATTGCATTTTGTACAGGTACCGTACTTAGACATGTACTCATTAAAAGCATTTACAAACAAGTATTACAAACAGACATTACAATGTTATTTATATGTACTGATTGTTATTTCCGGGTCGTTTGCTGCAACCGCACTCTATAAATACACTGACAATTGAGGTTACACTGGCCGACCGTTCGATTTGTATTGCGCAAACGATTACCTTCATTAACACAGATTAGTTTAAATAATTTAATTATATGGGTTTTAAAATCAACACTTCTCTAATTGTGCAATATTGACTTAACCCCAAGTCTCATTTCTATATATTCGTATTGTTTCCTGTGTACCGAGTATCACGATTTTTTATTTTTGATTGCCGATATTTCGAACTGGTTGCTTGGCTCGTGGTCACGGTGGAACATAATAGTTAACTGAGTACCCGGTACGTAGTTAAATATATAAATACCGCAATGATATTTAAAAATTTAAAATCACATAAATATATTATAATTATAGACCAATGAGAGTTCTTAATAAAGTTTTAAAAGTGTGTTGAGTCTTTTCTTTACAAGGTTCTTAAAGAGGAATGAAGTCTTCTAATCCATAATTTTCCGGCGTGGTGAGATAGCTTAATCTTTTCCATTTTGGGAGGAGATCTTTACCCAATTGAAACGACGATGCATTGATAATGATGACTATATCCTGGGGTTCAAACCATAAAGGCGTAGCAGTCAACCCCTTCCTTTTAGGAGACAGAAAATAGTATATAGTACAAACGTTTATCACTTTCTTAAAAAGTAATTTACCTATAATTAATTTAAAGTTACCTATAAAAATTAGAGAGTGTATGGCTGATAGTGGAAATGATAAACAGTACAAAAATCCCATTTCTTTTTGTATGCTTAAATAATTTGAAATCCGTGATAGCCAAACTGATAAATCTTTGTAATTATGGTCTGGGATCGAATGTGGTTCACAATGCAGAATGACGTTTTGACCATTTTGCTACAAGGCATGTAGATAAACATTAGATATATTCGAAGAGTTTGAAGTCTGCGGTAGACAAATTCATATATCGTTGTAATTATGGCCAGGGATCGAACCTGGTTCTCCATACAGATTGACCTTTTGACCACTATACTATGAAGCATGATATAGATAAACATCCGATGTATTTTAATGGTGCATCGTATGCAGATATAAAGGATATGCAGTTTTCGACCTTCGCATTTTTCTATGTTACTAGCCGCCTCGCCGGGCATACTTAAATAGCTCTACATTTTTTGAAATTATTATTATCTTTATTTTTTATGTGCGAAAAGGAGCAAGTAAACTTGCGATCATCTTTTTCATGCTGGAAAAGTAGCAATCGAGCAAAAGTAGCTAACATTGACTTAGATACAACTGATGTTAAGTAGTTATTGCAGCTCATAGACATCCACAAATAAACCTTAAACAAAGGTGAAGTCATATCTGAAGTCTTGAGACATTAGTACTCCTGAGAACTTTGATGGTTGCCTCGCTTTAAGTATAGCCGGAACCCGCATCTCACTAACAGAAACACAATACTTGCTTCACGGCGGATTATGAGGGAGACAGTGGTAACTCTCCGTTCGAACTATAGTTACTTTTAACTCTACATTTGGTGGAATTATTGTCCTCTTTATTTTGATTTGCGAAGAACAGCAAACGAGCTTGCAGACCAGCTTATGTTAACTAATCACTCCAGCCCATAGACATCCACATACGACCTCAAAAAATATTGAAGCTGTATGTGATATAATTTATACTTTCAAAAACTTAGACTTACAAACTTAGAACTTAAAAATAGATTTAGTTCATTTTTGAAACTTATGTTATATTGGATTGATATACCATAGACTGATAGAGATGCATTGGTACTACTGAGGACTAAGATTGTCGCTTCATTTGTAAATGAATGTGTTATTTTAAAGGTGGTAGAGCCGTTAGAGCTCGCCCGGGGTGGCACCACCGCCACCCTCATAAACCGCCGTAAAGCAGTATGTTCTTCATGTATTGTGTTTCAGTTGGTGAGGTGTGGTTGCCGGACACACATTATTGGAAGCGACCATCTTAGTCCTTAAGAGTCGGAATGCATCCACGTCCATCCTTAAATAGAACTTCTGTTCTATTTGAGATTGTACGTGGTTGTTCATGGGCTGCAGTGACCGCTTAACATCAGGTGGCCTGCAAGCCCGTTTCTTACTCTTTCATAATAAAAAGTGTAGCCGGTTTTTGAATCTTCATTTGTGGGGAAATATTAATGCTTAATTGTAAAAGATATAAGCTAATGTAA
>DWON01007237.1:0-13115 GCA_018251015.1 Phocides pigmalion okeechobee
AAGCTGAAAAATGTTTGAAGAGGAAGGTTTTATATATCTTAAACTAGTTTTATACATGCTTACTTAATATAGTCTCTTGTTCAATCATTGCAAATCAAAAGTGGTTTTCCGCCCGTATCTTCCCGTGCAAATAATCGCGTCCCCGGAAATCATTCATAGGACTAGATACATGCCTATATTATTTATATCTATTGGACTTCCAACTAATAAATTACAGGCAATTGTGTAATTAGCCTTATTGTTTTGCTGCGTATATCGAGTGTCTTGTTATTTATACATATACTAACTCAGCGGACGTTGTCTCACTCTGAAAAAAATCTATATGTCATTTTTTGCAGAAAGTGTTCCAGATTCTACCGGATCCAACTTCAGAAATATCAGCTCTGCATCCGATTCTAGTGCCTATTGGATCCAATTGAGAATCTGAACAATTCTCGGATCCACCTGAAGATACACAATTTTTTTTTTAATCTGCCCAGCCGTACAAGAGGAGTTCAGTGATATACACACGCATTGAAGAATATATAAAAATATTCAGCCAATACTAGTTTTAAGAGTACATTCCACTAGGAATACGTTTTAAGTCTCTTAAAACGGACAAGCCTTCTCAAGAGTGCCGTTCTAAAGCCGTCATTTAAAAAGATGACGTGATAACTTTATTTTATTTGTATTTTGTTTGTCTTTTATCATCTGTCTATGCTGACTAATAATGTTAGTCATACAAATTTCACAATATACGAATACAATTTCGTCGCCAACTTAAATGGCTTCCGATTCGTGAGCGTAGACAATCTCGTTTACTTAACTCTCTCTTTTCTATTATCTTTGATCCACTTTCTCTAAAATACTTGGATTCTAAATTTCAGTACCTGCGCGAGTCTCATGAGGGGCAGCCCCGTTTATCAGAGAGTCTTGCACTTGCTTTCCCAATACACCGCTCTGGATTTATATCACACTCTTTTACATACCAGGCTATATGTCTTTGGAACTCTTTCCCTGAAGTCGGCAGAAAAATGAACTCCATGTAAAGCTACTTTTAAAAAAAGTGTGCATTTCCATTACTTAAAACAACTCCCATACTAACTAACTTTCTTTCATTGCCTTTTTTTCGTTCGTTACGTTAGTCTTACGTTACTTTCATTATAATTTATATTTCTCCTTTTTGTACCTTATCCCTTTACTTTTTCCTTTGTCTACTCTTATCTCTTGTATTACTATTATTATTGTATGTCATTTTTGTCATTAAGTGCACGCTAAATTTGCTTTTCATATGCACTTTCCGATCTCGGGTCTGCTGGAAGAGATCTCATTTTGAAATAAACAGTACTTCGCACTACATTTTTCTATTACATACGTTTCTGTTTTGTGTTATATCGTGTACAAAAACTTTAATAAAAACAATAGTAAATAGCCTTACATTTTTTTTCCTACTATCTATTATTTTAACAAAGCAAGAGGCAACCTATTAATTAACAGATTAATTTAAAGTGGGAGAACTATAATTCGACCGGGAACGTACCACCGCCGCCCTCATAATCCGCCGTAAAGCATTACTTGTGTTTCGGTTGGAGAGGTGCGGTTGCCGACTACATTTTGTAGCGAGGCGACCATCTTAGTCCTCAGGAGTAGCAACGTTCTACGTTCGAGCTCAGATAGGATTTCGATCGTGTTTGTGCTTGTACGTGGATGTTTATGGGCTGCGACTACTTAACATCTGGTGGTTTGCATGCTCATTTGCTACTCTTCTCACATAAAATATATAGGGGTCAGGCGAACTCGCGAGGGAAAGCTTCTCTAATAATAGACCTAATCTAGTGACCGCAACAGTCAATGGCACCATTACCTATTACCTTCAAAGTGTAACATGTTACCTGGCGTCACGTCGCCCGCCCGCAGGCTGAGGTGTCGGGATCATGTCAGATTAACTAACCGCGGCTGTATGTTTAAGTAAGTTTGTGCCTCTTTTAATTAAAATTCAAAATGTTTATTTGCATGAACAACATAACATAAGTAGACACAGTTTTTAGAATAATGTTAGTTCTTCATATTCCTCCTCGAAAGGTTTGCAAAAAATTATTTAACATCAGTTCTTAAATTACTAATTTAAAGGTATTTACATTTTAATTACAATAATGAATATTTTAAAACTATATAATATTATAATAAAGGACTAAGCTAAACAATCTAAAGGGAGTTTGTGTCAATGCGGCATGACGCCAAGAACGCTGGCCGCATTCCCGGGTTGAATAGCGATCGCAATTGTCTGCATTATATGAACTAGCCTTGTCACTAGCAGCAACGATAAAACGACATAGTAAGTATAATTATTTTATTATAATAAAAATGTTGCGAGTATTTGGCATGTAGTTGAATATTTGAAATAATGAATATTTTGTTGCAATAATTTCAAGTATTACAAACCGATGAAGATAAGCATTCCTTTCATAATGTTATCTTCGATACCGATAAAAAAATCGACATCTTTATCAAAAAGATATTTTATCGGACACGTCTTGAATAACTTCACGAAAATTTTACGCGATTATGTTATTTAGAATATTTCCAAGATATTTGCTTTCAATATTTCTTATCATCTGTCTATTTCAGTTGGTCGTCTTGTTAGTGAGATTTGAAGATTTCAGGTAAGTACGATCTATTGAATATTTGTATTTATAGATTAGTTTTGATTTATATGTATATCTACGTGTATAACAAGCAATGACAGCCCAATGAGCAGTGATAGGCTGGTGATAAGATCAACTTATCTCTGTCTTTAACGATGAAGGAAAACTTTGTGATGAAACCTTAGATGAGAGTTCTTCTCAATGTTTAAAAAATGAAGTTAGAAAAACCCAGTCGTGGGACGGCAATAGAATAATGATTATGGGGAAACTATTCGAAGAGGTAACATACCTTTTTAATTCTTGCCTGTATTGGCAGGGCAATATTCTAAACTAAAAAAATTAATGACACCCTTTTTTATCATACATTTACATTAAAGTAACATTTCACAGCGTTGTGGTCTGGTTCCACGAATTTTCATAATTCCAAGCTATAAACGAAAGTTCTAGAAATTCTACAACAATCAAAACAAGCATTACAATTTTCAACTACAACACAACCCGCTCTCTTAGCAACAGAAAAACTGTAACAATGCCAGCTTTTTTAATAACTGGGCATTTATTTTGCTAGAAAAAAAAGATGGAAGAAAATCTCTATGACCTTTGAAAACGACACTGACATTGGCCGTGATAAAAATAGGACAAGGCCACACGCGAGGCATTATTCAATATTTTGACAGAAGGAAATTGACGTGCCGTGTCTATTGGCAGTTTAATCTGCATAATCTACTTGCTTCGTAAAAATGAGGGTGACTTTCCAGACAGGCAATAGAACAATCCAAATTTATATTGAAATATATACCTGCATCCCCACGTTTTAGTACTTTGTATTTTAAGGTAAGGAGCAAAAAAATTACCTAACCGAATTACTATAATCTGTATTTTATGGACTGGGGGAGTCACGGGAGTATACGACATCGTTCCCGCGGCTCCGCCCCACACTAGAGCAATAGAACAAACGTCATGTTTTAGTCAGACCGACATAACTTCTCCGTTGGGCCTGTGGCGGAAGTCTCAAGTTTTCCTCGCGAAGGAAGAGTGTAATCCGTCAGAAAGCTCTTAAAAGTTCTAGACCACAGTACTGTATGCAGTACCAGGTGATGTAAAGATTGAAGAGCGAGCCATCTTATTGAGATTGGAATTGGCAAGCAAAGAATCTAAGATGGTATTTACCAGCCTTCGTCGAAATCGGAGTTCCCTGCCCATCCCTGCCCAGGAAACTAGGAAGCGAGGACTGTACTGTTAATTTTATTTAAAACTAACACAATAGCTAGAAATCGGCCACGCTTTACTGTACCTAACTGATCCAGTTTAGTTTGTTGGAAAAAAATGGAAATCGATAATTCTACATTGGAGATAAAACCGCACCTGTTTGATTACACGTTCTGATAAAATTTCAAAGCTATGTTTAAAAAAAGATTGAATTGAAGAAATGAATTTTAAAAAGCAACCATTATTATTTATTTACATCGAAGATTAAAGATTGAAGCCTTAGATAAATATGTCTATTTCACGCCTCTCGAACTCGGCACTACAGCAAATTAGATAAGAAAATTGACATTTAAAAAACAAAGAGGACATTGAATCAGCGCGAATGTTCGCGGGATGCTAATATGATTTTATTTTCGTAAGCGACAAACTACACAAGGTCGCGGATCTCTGTCACTGCCAAGGTCTTCTAGATTTTTCCCACGGCTGCTTTTTCTAGGCAATTTTCATGTCTCTCGATAACATACGAATGAATGAAATTAATAAGAACAAAATTGGCTACAAAACACTTTACTGTTAAACGTGGTAAATAAAATACTTATGCGTAGATGGAAAATAGGAATTAAACTTTTTGGGATCAATTCTTGATATGTGCATATGTGATAAGGCCACTGGGGGTGCGTCAGTCTGTGTATGGGAGTCTACCCTCTTATCTAAATCCGAATTGTTACATTACAACCCAAATATTACTCATTCATTAGCAAAAAAGTTAATAGAGCATTTTGAATTTTTATGAGAAATATTTTTACGGTACTAAAATAATTTATCCAAAATTTACTCTCGTGTTTTTTAATACAGGGGTTCTTGAAATTGTGTTTAATTTTCTCGAAATTCATGGACTGGAAAAGGTATAAGAGACAAACAAAAATAAAATTTCGAATTTTCACACGGGCGACTCAGAGTTCTTATATCTGATTTCTTTAAGTTAAACGTATTACATAATTCATTATTACTCGAGGATTCATTATAACAGCGAGGAACCTGCTTCACTGAAAGTTCTCAATAACATTCTCAAAGGTGTGTAGTTACCAATACGCAGTTAACAATCATGCCGGACTTTGAGCGAAGTCTTCTCTTTCTTAGAAGAACTAAGAAGGACGATGCCTAGCAGTAGACGGTAATGGACTGATGACAAGACTTGACGACTATACGTACGTGTATATTGGTTGAAAACGAAATGTTAATTTATTATCCTTTTTCTTGATTGTTGCGCAGAGGCCATTACAAGAAACCATAGACTATGTCGTCTCTACAATTATCTCTAATTTAACTCGAAAAACATTAACCGTCTTCAGCAATCGTATAAATGATTTGATGCGCCTAATTTTTTTTACACAAATTAATTTAATAAATTTATGCCCTTTATCGGCACGAACGTTGAAATTTGTGATTTGAAATTGAAATATATGCTTTCTATACAATATCGTCTTGAAACGTAAACTAACAATATCGTGACACCTGGTGTATTAAGGCTCATTATCGGCTATTGGATTAAACCACAACATCAGATCGGTTGGACTATCAATTTTTTCATAAGGTTTCCACATTTTGATAATACTGAAAGTATTTAACATAAAATAACTTATTTTGTTCACTGATATATCCATTAAAATAACGTCATATCTATAAATATTATGAAACAAAGTCCCCCGTCGCGTCTGGCTGTCTGTTCGCGATAAACTCATAAAGTACTGGACGGATTTTCTTCCACTTTTTACAACACGTAAAGTAGTTCCTAAGGAAGGTTTTGGTACATAATAAGTTAAGTTTTTTTGTAAATTCGGTGAGAAATTAGATAATAATTGGATGTATGTATGCGTAAATTGTTTCATATTATGAAAATGTGTAAAATAAACGCGATCGAAATCGCGGGCACAGCTAGTTAATAATACAAAGCAACTGTAAATGCTTGTTGTAATTACAAGATACGTCTTGATGTAATTATAAGATCCGAGAGATACCATGGCAGGCCTCAATCCGCCGTGACGAAACTCCTGTATTTCTATTCAATTCAGTTTAAGAGGTGCTACATTTACAAGCGAAGCGACCATCTCAAACCTCAAGAGTGGCAATGCATCTAAGAACGATCTCAGATGGGATTTCAGTCCTTGTTACGATTCTATATGAATGTCTATGGGCAAGTACTTAACATCAAGTGAGCTGCATGCTCGTTTACGACTCTTTTTGCATAAAAAATAATAATGAATTCTTTACATTATCTGTTGTGTATATTATATACTTTTGTATGCTTACATTTTGTGTACTTTTTGTGAATCTGTATTTCTAATTGAGGAACAGATAAAAAAGTATAATGGATAGAGAGTATATTGTATTGTACAGCTAAATATAATGAGCGTGTTAAAAAAACATAAAAGTCAGTTCCTCCACAGATTGTTTACAGCAATAGAGCACAAACGAGGAGGGTAATTTTTATGGCTTCCTTGACGAGCAGAGGGTAAGCTACAGTCTATGGGTCAAGGATTCTAGGGTAACAGGCCGTTGCGTAATTACAAGAACAAGGGCTTAGACGTAATTTATAGTGAACTAGCTATGCCTGCAACTTCGTCCGCGTTTATTTTATACATTTTCATAATATGAAACAACCTACACGTACATGCAGTCAATATGTATTTCTCGCCCAATTTACAAAAAAAAACTTAACCTATCATGCACCAAAACCTTCCTCAGGAATCATTCTACTTGTCGTAGAAAACTGTAAGAAAATCCGTCTAGTGCTTTTTGAGTTTATCGCGAACAGACAGACAAACGTGAGACGTTGCAAACTTTTTTAATAGCTCGGCTTTTTTGTGGGAGCTTATATAATAAACATAAGTGTATTGTGAATGAATAACGTCCATAAAAAACGTTTTTTTAAAGAGTGCGCCTATTAATTGTCACTAGAATAATGTGAATTATTAGTAAAGATCATGAAATAAAATTATAATTTTTAGAAAATTCAAATCTTAGATTGTGAACGAACATGCGATATGAACCAATCACTGTTAGTCATTTCACAAGCTTAAAGTTGCTGATTTTAGTATCACCCGTAAAATTTTAAACGCCCATTTGTATAACCCAGATATTATGGGTAATTTATAATCCTGTCAGTTCTTTCAATATTCCGGTAAAACAGCCAATAACGGGTAATAATAAAAATTTCATAAATGCCAACCCTATCCGCAAACTTTTGTTATATTTCGACTATTAAAACACGTTTGAGAACCGGAAGTAGTCAATCTTAATATATAAAAAATGGTGGCGTATTTCCGTAATTGTTTATAAGGGTTTGACTAATTGTGTGTATTTATAAGGTCGCCTAGACAATTTTTAGCTCATAGTTCTTAACATATTAGTTGGACTCGGTCGACTACGGTGGCGCTGTCACAGATTCAAAATTTAACCAAAGTTTTCATAATGTATTAGATTCTTCATAAAGACTGTAATAATAGTTATATAATGTAATACAGAATAATAAACTTGACATTGGCGGGACATACATTGGGCCTCAACCCGTCGTATTGGACCTCATCCAGCCGGCATCATTCTAAATTTAAATTCATCGCTTCACAATGATAATGCCAGGATAGTGCGTGCGTGACGCAAATATCATCGACTGTATTTAATCTGTGCAGTTATTATATTATAATCAGTCTAATTTAATTTCGTTATCGTTTAAATGTAATGATTTTAATTCCAATATTACATGCTTTATCCAATATAATTTGCGTTTTTCCCATAAAATAATAATAGTTGTGTATAGGTTGAAAACGAAATATGCGTTAGCTTTTTTACGACGTAAGAAAAATTTATTTCCCTATGGAAACATCAAAAGATGCTGTTGCTACCGAACGCGCTGTAAAATGTATGCACGATAAAATAGAATACAATACACAATTTGTTAATTCCATATTGGAAATACACAGTATAGATCCGTTATATTTTAATTTAGGTACATATAAAATAAATTTTATTTGACTAAAATAATATAGGAAGCGTTAATAATGCCATCTTGTATATATAACCTTTGTACAGAACTTCGGAAAACTTCACTAAAAGCTTTTGGCACGGTTCTAGCATCGCTACTCTTAATATGCTCATAGTCCTGGCATAAACAATTCTTTAACCCTCATATACACATTCTATCTGTCCTATGTATTTAATATTTGCATACAAAAGATTAATTATTGAAAATTAAATATCATCGTTGTCAGTTATAAATGTTTTAAGCGGCTATTCCACTGCCAAATTAGAGGTGACAACAAAAGATAATTCGTTGTTAAATAAATGAAGAAATAAATATATTTTACACGCATCTGATCAAATCCCTAACAGACCCTTTTGCCAGTTTATTGATAAATAGGTACTTAAATAAATAATTTTTAATCCTTTCAACAAGCACTGAAGTTTATCACGTAATATTTGTTGTGGATGAGAATGGAACTGCGAACCCTTTGCGAACTAGTTTTTTTTACAGAATTCATAAGTTATAGTAAAGGGCAAATAATTCGACATATGCATAATTACGTACCTAGACGGTTAACCTATATTTAAATATAATTTGAATTTAAGAAGTGTCGATATGTGTAAATTGAAGAGTAGTGGCGATCGTTTGATTCGTTTGGAACCGTCAGCTCTGCAGCGGCCGGTCGAGAATCACGGCAAGGCCAAGGTTGGCAGCGGTAGGGCTGCGGTGCGGGCGCGGGGCGTCGCGGCCTATACGCCTCGCGCGCAACCGCTCCCACCATTCTACACCTCGCAGTCGAGTCTAACGGTTGTTCTAGTGCAAGGTAAGCGGTGGACTTACAATTTTTAATTCAACTGACCGATATGTCCTACAACGCCACCGCGATGGCGCATGGTATCAAAAGTTTCGATAAAAGTAATCATAGTGATAGTTTAAACCGTTCTGAGATGTGGTAATCCAGTTAAAGATTATTTCAAGTGCTATTCTCGATAAATTGATGTACGCGGGCGAAGTCGGCGCTGCATTCAAATGTCGCGCGTAAAGGTAATCGGTAGGGGGTAGGTTCCCTTCGGAAAGTTTTGAAGCGACTCGGGAAGGGCGGGAAGCTTTGCCGCGTGCGTGGTGCGTGCCGCGTGTCGCGCATCGATCGGCCACCCCTCGCTTTGCCGGCTCGCATTCCCGGCACAGACACATTTCATTTGGTCAAAATACCATTCCATCATTGCATTTAGTATACTCCGTTCATTTTATTTATTTGCCGTAGTTTTTCGCGTTTTAGTGCATGTTTAGCGGCTAGTATCGTAATAAGTAATTGTGAAAATGGGCGGGTGTGCAACGAAAGAGAACAAGGAAAACAAACCGGTGGATGAGAGCGACGGGTGCGTATCTCCGGCCGGCGTCCGTCTCCCGGCCACTTGCATTCAAATACGATTCTTAGTCTGCTTTTTCTAAATCAGACGTCGAGTTAACATTAATCTCATGATATTTAGCAAATTTACATGCATCACATTTGCCACGTTTCTAGCATATCGTGCGGGGTGATAGTGTAAAATATTAAAAATGTCTAGTGATGTTAAAATCTTTCTATCCAATTAAATCGATATTTCTCAACTTTATTTCACGTGTATAACTTGCGTTAACAAACTAAAGATCAAAATTACCCTCAAAGTATAATTTTTCTAATAAGTTTTATCAAATGAAATAATGTCATTATTCATGATTATTCATTCGCAATCAATTACGCCAAAAGCAATTCAAATTGATCATTTTAAGGTAATCTTGACGTAATTATTCTAAAATCGTGATGTGTTCAGATAATAATAATCCTTTGACAATTGTAATGGCATCATTAAAATCTGTGATGTATTAATAGCTTTATTAGTGGTTTTTTCGTTATGTTCTAATAAGAATTCAGTTAGATTTATAGACCCTATAGTGTAGGTAGTTAAATTAATAATTGTGTCGGTAGGTAGTGGTATCAGCGATTTAATCGTGATTGAATGTTTCAGCAAGTTGTGATTATAAATGCAACCATAAATTTTGCATTGTGATTCAATAAATGATATCGTATACATGTGTTCATTCGAGCCGGTGAATGTGCCGTCGTAATCAACGCGCTTCGGGGTAAGATAAGCTGATACAGTAATCTGAAGAGGCTTCGACAAATGCAGCGGTCAAGTAACTGCGTTTGAATCATAAATGAATACAATTAGGTAATAAGAAACGCGATAACTCGGTCGTGGACGGGCTGCGAGTGGGAGGCGTCGAAGCACGACTGCGCGACTCGACCCAACACTGTGCGCAGTGAGCTGACACATCCGTCGACTTGCGCGCGGCCAAGGCGACCTCTACCTAAATTACGTAATTCCACATAAACCGTGTATATTCCGGGGTGTGTTCTGCAATTCCAGCTCCGACATTCCGCGTAGCACTTCACTCGCCCTCAGCCGCTATACCCTCACGCTATAACCCTTAGTGCGTTAGATAACCATTACCATGAATTATAAACTGAAAATCACCGTTCCCATTGTGGTTTGTGGCGGCGCTGTTCTCGCGTATTACCTCATCAGACGGTTCGTAAATTTCCCAGTAAATGTACACTAAAATGACCTGACTTATCCATAACCCTTGTGTGAATAATATTTTGTTTGTTGCTAAGATGTTGACGTGCGTAAATGATTCGTATATTAGTGTCGATTCAAAGTATGTTCAAAGGTCGTCTTCAGTTATGAGTTTTAATATTTTGTTTTTTTTTGCTAGATTTTCCACGAATCCTTTCGAAACCGGAAGTAGTGGGTACGTCCCTAGTGTTTTAATATAATTTAAAAAATATAGGTAATCAAGACGCGCGAAAGTCAAGTCGCGCGCCGTTCCTGATTTATTTTTAAACGTCACACAAACGTCATTTGGTTTTTGTGGAGAAACGTTTTAATTTCGTTTCAAATTTAATATCTATTAACAAAAATGTGTACGAGAGCGACTTGCGCGGCGTTGAAGGCGTTAGGATGTTTTATTTTTGTAACCTTTAATTTTGTAGTGAGTATATCAAGTTCAATTTGTTTGTATGTTTTTTCAGAAAAGCCGCAGCTATGGTCGACGCCGCAACCCTTGAGAAATTGGAGGCTGGTTTCAGCAAACTCCAGGGCTCTGACTCCAAGTCGCTGCTGAAGAAGTACCTCACCAGGGAAGTATTCGATGCTCTCAAGAACAAGAAGACTTCCTTCGGGTCAACCCTCTTGGATTGCATCCAGTCTGGTGAGTTCTGTAGCTTAAGATTTTGTGGTGGACGCAGCTTAGCCTTTCAATGTTATTGATTTTTTGTACTAGAAGGTCAAGCATGTATAAAAAACATTAGCTTTACGTCATTTGACCCATTGTACTTGTAATTGTAAGTGTACTTGGTTTGGAAGTCATGAAAATAAGTATTTATTTCAAAAAATAACAAAAAAGTAGATTTTTACCGGTTTAATATTTGATTATTACGTACACTTATTGAGTCTTGTTAACTTTTTCGTCGATCAACTGCACCTTAGTAATTGATATCGGCTGCAATTGATATTCAGTAATCCCTGATAAAGACTTACAGATTAAGTATATCATTTCTAGAACATTTTATAAGTATCGTTGGTCGTGATATAAATAAAAATAAAATAGTAATTATATTTATGGTAAATTCAGTACCAACTTTTTAGGGTAGACATGTATTGAATAGTAATTCGTGATTTATTTCGTTATGCGATACTAGCTTTTGCCGGCGACCTTGCTCGCGCTAAGGTCTATGTTACAACTTAAATCCAATACAAAACACTATTTTACCCTGTATCTCAATCTACTTATCCTATACCTAAAGTTAATGTAAATAAAACAAATTTTTTTGCATTCGTTTTTAATTAATCGGAGCTATTATTCAATTACTACCTCGTACACAGTTAAATACATCATATAAGAGATTACTCATTTGCCGTTGTAATTTAAAAATTTATACTTTTACTTCCGTATATCCGTCGGCTTAGAGCATTAACCCACTAACAGCATATTACGTAAATTTACAGGAGACAAAAAAAATGTAACATAACATTTATTGATTTAAAAAAAAACTTTTGCATACTTGATTTGTTAGTTATTTTTTATAATATTAAATAAATAAAAATATAATAAATTCATGATTAATATTAATATTCTTATTGCATTTCCATTAGTTGACTAATCCGGGATAATTCGACCGAAAACTTGCAACTCGTATTCGTGCGTATTCTAAGAACATTGTGATTCATTTTCGAAATGTATCACGCTGGTCATTAAACAGTAGGTTTCCTCTAAAACACGTTACATTCAAACACAAACATTTCATACAACATAGTTGTGGATGCCGGTTACACTTAAAGCGTGGCGACCATCATTTACCTCTGGTGTACATTGCATTACGCCCGCCAGTCCAATTTTCTGTTTGAGATTATTCATAGCCATAAGTATACTGTAAACATGTAATATCCGATGCCTCGCACATTTATTTATTATTTTTAGAACATAAAATATCAATATGAGGCTTTTAATATGTTAAATGATTTGTACATAGCAACTTCACTTTAATACCAAAAGACGCCATATGTAAATAGTAGTGGCGATGACGCCATAGTTATTGTGCCTTCTTTGCTATTGAAATAATAAATCAATGTTATTCTTGTTTCTAGGCGTTGAGAACTTAGATTCTGGTGTTGGAATCTACGCCCCGGACGCCGAGGCGTACACCGTGTTCGCTGACCTCTTCGACCCCATCATCGAGGACTACCACAATGGTTTCAAGAAGACCGACAAGCACCCAGCCAAGAACTGGGGCGATGTCGAGACCCTCGGCAACCTGGACCCCAACAATGAGTTCGTCGTGTCCACCCGCGTGCGTTGCGGCCGCTCCTTGGAGGGCTACCCCTTCAACCCATGCTTAACCGAGGCCCAGTACAAGGAGATGGAAGAGAAAGTCTCCTCCACCCTGTCCGGTCTCGAGGGTGAGCTCAAGGGCACATTCTACCCCCTGACCGGCATGTCCAAGCAGACCCAGCAGCAGCTCATCGACGACCACTTCCTCTTCAAGGAGGGCGACCGCTTCCTCCAGGCCGCCAACGCGTGCCGCTTCTGGCCCACCGGCCGAGGTATCTACCACAACGAGAACAAGACCTTCCTCGTGTGGTGCAACGAGGAGGACCACCTCCGCATCATCTCTATGCAGATGGGCGGCGACCTGAAGACCGCGTACAAGAGGCTCG
>DWON01007238.1:0-13115 GCA_018251015.1 Phocides pigmalion okeechobee
GAACTTCTGTTCTATTTGAGATCGGACGTGGTTGTCCATGGGCTGCAGTGACCACTTAACACCAGGTGGCCTGCATGACCGTTTCTTACCCTTTCGCAATCAAAATAAAAAATAAAAAATAAGTGACATCACAAAATGTAGACGAAGCTGTATAAATACCTACATAGCTGCGAAATCTAACGTAATATCATTGGTATAAATTGTTTTAGGTATAGCTATCGAATTTAAGTTATCAATATATATGTATCAATAGTTATAGCCATGGTAAAATTAAGATCGCTGTCACCGATTTAGTGTTCTAATCCGTGACACATAAGTCTGATATTTCGAAGTTATGTGCGAGTTATAAATGCTTCTCTCTCGTTTTAACGACGGCGGTAAACATCGTGCGGACACTATGGAATCCGCTTTAGAGAAGGAAAATTGCGGCACGAATATAGACAGACTTTATATGTATATAAGAAGTAATTTAATGTATTTTCCACAATAAAGAAGATTTAATTTGATATAATTGAGCATATCACAAAAAATCTCTTCAAAATAAAGCCAAATGGAAACTTTAGGGCCTTTAAGCACGAGAACAATTACCTATGGATTATTTAAAAAGTATTTGTATTGTATTACTTAATCGTTAGTACATAATTAGGTTATCAATAAGAAAGAAATGCTGTATGTACGTATGTAAGTTTAATATAGTACCTTTTGCTTTTTCGTTAGTATCTAAGCAGAACGTGAACTATGTATATATCTTTCTGTGGATCATACATTACGTACAGAAATATTGAAAGTGCCCGTGACTCATTATGTTATACGAGTATCTGGTATTGAAGTGATCATCTATCATCATTTCAGATTTTATGATGATCGTTGAACTCGTCAAAGTAATGGTTTTACATCTACTTTGCAAAGCATAATCATACAATCATATTATTAAAATGACTGTTTCAAGGTGATCGGCCTCATTGATGTAATGTATAGTAAAATTTAAGCTTAAGTTATGTTTCCGCTAAGTCCTAGAATGTAATTTGTAATGCGATACTTGGAAGTGCGTACGAGTATCTCTAAATATTATAAAACTATGTCCACCGTCACGTCGCGTCTGTCTATCTGTTCATGATGAACTCGAAAAGAACTGGACGGATATTCTTAGTTTTCAATAACAGCAGTGATTCCTAAGGAAAGTTAAGATCTTTTTGTAAATTGGACGAAAAATTAAATAGTTAAATTAAATATAGTATTTCAGTCGAAATATATGTTTCTAATTGTTAGTTTTTGCGACTGCGTAATGACTGGATGCATGTATGAAAGAAACATAATGTAAGTAAATATAAACTCTATTACCAGAGCGAAGCCGGGCCGGGTTGCTAGTTATTATATATGTAACTAAAGTAGCATTCAAGCGTGCACCTGTTAGTCAGTGATCTATTCTGTCGAACGACGACCTGTGTGGCACAACGGTAACCACACCGGTCTGACAAGCATAGGGTTCCGGGTTTGATTCCGGCCAAACAAACATCTGAATGATGAATATAGATTTCTTTTCTGTTTCTGGGTATTTATGTACACATGATAGCTATTATATTTATGTAATCCATGGTTATATTTAATTATTTTATTATAATAAATTAGAGGAACGGAATATATAAATGTGTACATAAACATGCGACATAACTACGTAAGCCATAAATATGTAAACCATAAATAAATAGTTAACAAACGTTTTGTTTAGAGATTTGTTGATCTTATTTTCTTTCGGATTTAAAACTTTTAACTGACGTCTGTTAATACTTATTTAGATAGATAGCATGCATAGGATTATAGTTCAACCGGGGAGGTACCAGTTTCAGTTCTCTTTGAAATCGTATGTCAACAGGGTGTAACGACTACGTAACATCAGGTTTCAGTTATGCTCATTTGCTTTGCTTCTCACAGAAAAATCAGTGCTCGAAGAATGAATAGACACATATTTAAGATGTCATTAAAAAAACGGAGCGCCCAATGAACCAGTAGTCAGAAGAATTTAAGAAGATAACGGAAAATCGCTGCATAAAGACGACGCAGATCCTGTCGTGTTTAGTCAATTTTGAGTAAGTATAGGCAGTGAAGCGCGGATTGAGGTTACATTTATAACTTGCATGGACTAAATCATAACGTTCCGTAGGCTCTATTGAAAACCAGCAGGCTTGGTCCACGACACAGGCTAACTCTCTAGTACAAATTCTAAAACTCACAAAGAAAATTAAAAAATAAGAGCTCAATATTGCAGGACAAACTTTACGAAAATAAAGAGTTATTTTCGTAAAATTGCTCAATATTGCAGGACAAACTTGCTCAATATTGCAGGACAAACGTTACGAAAATAAAGAGTTATTTTCGTAAAATTTGTCCTGCAATATTGAGCTCTTATTTTTTAATTTTCTTTGTGAGTTTTAGAATTTGTTACTGTTTGGTATTAGAATGATTGAATACGTTTTTTAAGATAATAATACCCATTAAAAAACCTTGTATTAAATATCTAAAACGGATAATTTATAAAAGTCATAGTTTTTGGATTTTGCATTTTTCTATGTAGTGACTATTTACAGTTATAAGTTGTTTATATATACAAACAGAAATAAGTTTGTTTAGTACTACCTAGCAGGTTAATTACTTGCGCCCACTCTACGATTCTTCCGGTGATTGGTTAGGATATGACTTACTCGGTGGGGCCGGTTTGGTTACATCCAGTCAGATGACATTTTGAAATACCCCTCACTTTAATTAAAGGTCATTTTATATCCTTACGTGTTACCTTGGTTATATCACCATCATCGATCAAGGATAAAATAATTTGTAAGGGTTATATTATAATTTGTGAGAGATATATTATTTTTTCAAATAAAAGTTGTGTCAAATATAATTAAATATTATGTAGTCCATCATCTGCTGAAAAATGTGTATCCCAGAGGACTAACCTGTAATTTGTATAGTCTATTAGACCGGGATAGAATATCATCGGTGATATATATGTAACCACTGTCCTGTTTGGACATTTGCAACAAACTAATCCTACTTAGGGTAAACCTATGTCTAGCTGGAACGTAACAGTTTAACAGCTTTTCGACAGGTAGGATGAATTAAGTAGAAAGAGATGAGGTGTTGATGTTGTCGAACCGACACATGATTAGTTTCAACATTTCATTGTTTATAAAATCTACTGAGTTTACTTGGTACTAGTTATCATACGGATTATCATTACTTATTTTAGCATTCTAAACAGATGAACGCTTTTGTACCTGCTCAATAACTTAAAATCATTAAAAGATCTCTTAATGATTAGTTTGGCTAAGGCCTATTGAAATAGCATCTTTAAGATATCCTGTATCTCTGATACCTGCGTAATACAAATGATCTTTTTATTTTTAAACAAAAGCTTTGCCTTTTTTCCGTGTCGTGAGTCTAAGTAGCCTTGGATCGATCCCGTCAAGAAGACAAAAGAACGGATCTGACTCGGTTACCAGCCTTGTGGCCAGAATTTAGATTAATGATTCTGTATCAACAATATTGACAATGAACACGAAACTTGAGCAAGGTTGCTTGGACAGAAGTTTTAAATGTCAGTCGAAAGTTCGCAAGGAAACAATTAGGTACACGGTATAGAGTTACACAAGATGAATATTTTTTCATTTTACTATGTACCGGGTTCTCACGATTAACGATTTTTTATTTTTTAACTAGCCTGAATTAATTAATTTTCTTAGTTTTCCTAAGTAGGGATTTTCAATAAATTTTAAACTATATACTTCTCTTAAGTAATAAACGTCTATTGCGTCATGACAAGTTAAAGAATTTGGTCACCAACGATTAGTTTACTAAACATCTAAGTAAAAAAAAAAAGAGTAAATGGTTTTTATTTAATAAAAAAGATAAACTGAGATTATCTACCGAAACATTCAATCTCATTGATTTGTATTTTACGCAAATAAATTTATATTTATATAGTCTGTGGTCTTAGGCCGAATGTAAATTTTTTTTAGATAAAATTTCGTTTTCGTACTGCTTTAAATAATCATTTTATTATTTTGTGATATAAACTGTAGAAATATTCTTGTATGTACCGCAAAAATACGTGCTTATCTATAAATAACTTATTTAAAAACAAATAATTAAATGAGGCTCAATATTTTGGATGTAGGAAATCAAGCCCTACCTGATATGGGACATGCATAGATGCGTTGTAACGTTGTACGTTGACAGCTTCACCCAATCGAAACACAAGAACTGCTTCATGGTGGATTATAAGGGTGGACGTACCTTCCCAATCGATTTTTTTACCACTTTGCAGATATCGAAAATGCAAGTTCTGCATATTTGTTTCTCTTCTACAAGAATTTTTTTACGTAATCGTGAATCTTAAATAATGAAGGAATCACTTACGTGCGTGCCAGGTTAATAGAAATGTCGAGTATCAACTCGCCCACGCTTGCGAAGTCTTCGGCCTTCCAATCTCCTTTCGGCTGAGATACCACTGTGGGAAAAGTGTATTAGTTAAATAGTATTTAACGCTCTTGCTAAGCATCTTGTTTATCTACATAGATAGCATTCATTCAAAGTAATTTTAGTTTAATTACGATTATAAAAATTGCGATAATCTAAGCCAAAATCCGCTTGACTACGAATATAAATGTTATATTTTACTTTTGTTTATTTTATTACTATATGTTTTATCTTTAGCGATAGCTTTTTAATATAAGAGAATCACAGAAGCCTACATGGCCACATCAATCCAAATGCGGACCATGTTTCACATAAAGGCGCCTGATAACATCAAAATTCAGTACATTATAACCGCAATTTTTAACTTGTTATTTCAAAAATGTTGCAATATGAACAGGATTCCCGGTTAATTTATATATATATATATATAAAAATTAAATTACAATGTACAAAATATCAAACGAAAGTAAATATTGAAATAATGATATAAGTACCTGTAACATGAATAATTGAGAAATCATGTAATTTTTAAAGTTACTTAAGTTTTTACAGCCTTTTATGTGTTTTAAAATTCAAACATTTTAAGCAATAAAACTTATGATAAAAGTATTAAAGTAAATTACTTATAATGTTGTTACGTACACGATAATAAACGGAGTGATCTGATCACTGGTACTTATTCTTAATTGATTAATATGTTTTTTTCTGTAATTAAGTGAAATGTGTTTTTGGATGTACAAGAAAAATTATACAGAACTTTCTCTGGACACCAGTTGTTGTATAAAAATTTCTAAAGTCACTTACAAATTCTGTTCCTCGCATCGAGATAAGCCTGGTTGATAGCCTCGTATGTTATGCATGTATGTTGACCCTCGTAACCGCTGTAACAAAACAGGAATTAAAGTAACTACCTTTTTGAATAAACAAGAGTGGCAGGGAAAGTGGTATGGAACTTACTTACCTACTACTATCAAAGATTTTAAAAGCTATCTAAGATTACCTACAATTAAAAGTTTAAAAATCAGTTATTTCCAGTTATAGGCCATGTATTCGTCTTTTAAAGAATTGGCGGTTTATTTATTTCAGTAAAGGAGGTTTTTAAACACATACCTATAAATTGTGTGCAAGCTTTTAAAATAAAATAAAATAATTATTATTTCTAAAATCGTAAGTACGTATCGATTATATTTATGTTCGCACGGATCTATGGTGACCAACGATGTAATACGAAAGTGAATCGCGTCTATATTCCATCAGATACATGTATCAGTAGTATTCCAAGTATCAGTAGTATTCACACGGTATTAACCCAAATGGATAATCTTATATAGATTAATTAGATGAGTCCAGTCTAATGATAGAGTACACATGTATTTCGTATGTTTACACTAATACTTCTAAGCTGAATTGTTACTAACACACATATGAAATATTTCTGTAATAAATATTTATTGTAACTATTTTGTAAATTAGACAAAAAACCTCAATCTATTTGGTATATATTATTTTAAAAAGATTCCATTACATGCAATAAAAGATACTTCCGAGAACACCATACATCTGAATATTGATACGCTCAGCGTAACATATATTTCCGCTTCTCTTCTTACAAACGATAAATTTTATCACTACACTAGGTGTAAGTTAATATGCAACATACAACTGATAACGATATTATGTGCATAAATTATTCGCCCATGTCACTGAACTTTGAGTTACGAATCTTGATGACCGCTCTACAACTTTTTCAAATCAAGACCACAATCGCCTTCCGACCTAGTCATGTGACTGAATAACTTTACATAAATATCACGTTAAAGCATGTCATAACACCACATTAAATTGCATTGTTTTTAGAAAATTTGCAATAGTCATATTTCTAATAAAATAAATTTGGTGAATTAACAAATTGTAGCGAATTAACAATACAAAAAGGTTCTTAATTAAAACGTGTTTTACGTACGTTTTAATATTACACTGTTTCTTACATTATGAATGAATAAAGGAAAAAACAATTTCCGTCTAACCAAATGGATAAAGAAATTGTCGATGAAGTCAACAGCTCATTAATTTTATACTGAAAGTTGTGATTCTGCAATATTTTCTTTGTTACCTATCCTTTCGGAAACTATTAAAGACTACATACCATGGTAGAAAGATGTATGAAAAGTGCAACTATAAGAAAATAAATTGGGAAACAGAACGAAGTTAAGTAAAACAAGACTACCTGTGAATGAGCTTGTGTCTTCCCTCATGCATTTATGTCATTATAGTCCGACCGCAGGTCAATGAAATAGACGGTACGTGGAGCCCTGTCTAGACGTTGTTATGTAAATCGTGTAAGTATCGTATAATTTGAACATTGAATGGAATCTTCAAAGATAAAATAATCCCTACTATTATATAAAAGTGAAACGTCTTTCGTTTGCTTATTTGTGTTTCTTTAATGAAACAGCTACTGATTTACTTTACTCCAAATTGTGTATAGAAACTTTCTGTAATTTTGGTCTCGTTAAACTAAATATACTCAACCATTTATATAATAACGTTTCCTAGTTTATGTTATGTAAAGTTTTATGTTATAGATAAATATACATTTATATTTTACACTTATATAGAAAACAGGAGTATAGTATAGTATATAGCAGTATAGTAACTATTTAACATTAGTTAACTGGCTACTAACGTATTTACTCATAGCTTGCGAGTCGCTAGTGGCAAAAAATCTAAACGCGTGCACGGTAATGGTCGGTTCCGCTTAATATCAACAAATGGCAGCCGTTATACCTTGTCGAAAGTCCTATCACAATATCGGCAATCGGGTCCGAAAATAACCCTTCAAACCATAACATAGTTGCGTAAGCCCTGAGGCTAAAAATAACAGTGGCGCCTTTCTTTCCAGGAATCATAAAATGTTTATCAGGAATAATTAATAATCTAAAGCGAATTAACTATGTTAAATCACCATGCATATGTATAAATAAAAATACATTAGAATATAAAATTTATAAACACACATTTTTACTGCTACTAGTACCTTAATTCTTCTTACATTACAACCGATTTTACAATTTAAAGATCTATTATATTTTTGATTGTCATAATATTGTTTACAATATTGTTAACAGGAGTTGTTAAAAAGTATTTTTACCATCGTACTACTCCATTCATTCGGTTATCAAATGACTTACTTTGTTACGCATTATTTAATTCCAATTCGTCACGACAATGGAATTTAAACGATACTGTCACGGCTTATTCTTTATTCGGCTCAATATTTCCACGTTTTAGGAGAAACATAATTAAATATTCCGCAGCGGTTTTCGATCAGCGTGGGTAGGTATATATTATTATAATAAAATGAACAGGGCGTGACCAATCTAATGGCTCTAGAAAGTGGAAGATTCACATAACTTGCTTTAAACGATTTGTTTTGTATACCTTCCATTTATACGTTCGTAGCTGGAGCGGCCAGTTTTAGAAGGCGCGCTTTGTTCGATAAACTTTCCATAGAATTTTGTGGTACTCAGACATTTCATTCTAATAAATAAACTAATAACTTCTTCTGCATGTATGCTATTATTATAATTGTCATGAATCCTTGTTAGAGAATCACCGTTTATTTTTGAATATTGACGGTTTCCTGATACGCATACGCATAACGCACCTATATAAGATATTGGTAATTTAACATAATAATTACATGAATACATATAAATTATTTGAATAAGATGACGAGATTTATGATTTTTGAGTCATCTGCAAATAATCATCTGAAACGAGCTATGTAAACTTCTAAACTTTAACGAGTAACTAAATAGTGTTTACAATACACTTGTAACATATCTGAAACCACAAGTTATATTCGTGTACCAATGTATCGCGGTTGCGGGGACAAATGATATTATTGGAGGGTCACGCCGTTACTTGGAAGATGGACGGGTAACAGCCTACTTAATGTATTGTTCATACTTGTGCTACATCGTCTTTTAGACGTATTATCATGTATCTTTACGTTTGTACGGGATCGATAATTTGTGCGCAGACACATGCAGCTAGTATAATATATTAATTATATTTTTTACTTTGAGTTCTGTTTAGTCCCGAAGAATAGGTTTGTAACGCATAGCATAAAGTATTCACATAGTATATTCTTAAGACTTTTCGTTTTATTATTGACTTTTTGTATTGTAATTAGTTTTATAAGTAATGTAAATTACTTGTGGATAAAAACATTTAGATGTACAGATTTTTGTGAACGCAATGTTTGGCGCATTGATAGCTTTATTTGTATGTTATATATCATGTACTGGCTTTAATTTTCAGTGAAGCCTAGGTAGTACTTACTGTATTGTACGTATAATGGTACTCAGACATAGGAAAATGTCAAGTCAAATGTAACGTCAAGTTAAGTGTAGAGTGAAAGTTATAGTTATACACGCAAAGGCGGTGAACGTCTTAACATAAATGGAGAGGATGGACTTTAACGCGATAGGTACGTAATTGAATGCTTCGGATGAACATCGTTAGATAATGTTACAGTATTTAGTCGGCTTACATAATTGTTATAAGTTCCGTACAAGCATAAGTTCATGATGAATCGGTTAACGAAAGGTAGAGTAGCGAAAGGATTTTGAAAGTGAACGCGTGTCGGACCTCTCGAATTGTCCGTTGCCTAATGCAATGCGCGAGATGAAAACATTGTAAATACACGAAGTTTAAAGTTACTTAACCATAAGGCACATCATGTTTACTGATTTATGTCAAAATTTTATTTAGAATGATACCCAAGTGGTGACATGCCGGCCTCTTACACAAGGTTTCCGGTTTTTTTTAAATTGAAGTGTTAAACGAACATGTAGTACATCTGATAGTAAGTGCGCACTGCCACCTAATCTGTAATCAAGTCTATTAAGAACAAAAATCCTACTTCAAGTCGTTAGAAGAGTAGCAACTCCTGAGGTCTAACGTGGTTGACTCGCCTGTGCGTGTGTTGTGTTGTATGCTTTCTATAGAATGATAAAGTATGCTAGAAATGGTTGTGGCGGTGCATCCTCTCCTTGGAATCGAGGCGACTAACTTATTTCTCAGGAGTAACAATGCATCTATGCATGATCTCAGGCAGGGCTTTAGTCATGTTTAACCTTGGAGTTTGATGTACATCAGCTACACAGATAATTTAACCTTAGTTAGACTCTATGCTCGTTTATGACTTTTGTAACATAAAAAAATCTCCACTAGATAATAGACACAATACATATGTATAATCGTAGTTCATACTGAGCCGTACGTAGTACCTAACATGTTAATTATTTATTGGAGTTAAATTAAATTATTTAAAGGTTATAAATATTTATGTTAGAATGCCAATGGCCTACTACTTAATACAATCATAGAAAAAATCCGTTTCTATGACAATTAACAGCAACGCTTTAAATATGATTGTTTAGGAGAAACATGATAAATGTTACGAGTAAATCCATTTACCTTGTTATTGGAGATACTCGTATTGTATGTGAAGTGACGTATGCTTTGTTTTGTTCGACAATCATTGTATGTCAGCTGTTTATTTTCCGAAGACAAACAATCACTTATAACTGCATTCACAGTACGATGGCAACCGTTAACACAATTCCGACAACCCGGTCTGGTGAGATTATTTGTCACGTCTCAATAGTCAATGTTTGTACATCCGTTTAGTAGGTTGTGCTAAATGGTAAAATAAATTGTAGGATAAAATACAGCTAAGTTATGAATTGCTGCAGTTTAATATTGGTATAAGACAAATGTTTTGTAATTTAAAGGAAATAATGGTTATTTTCACAATTATTACCACTTAAAGCACTCAAATATACTTTATAAATACCTCACATTACTTATTATTTTATATAGCTTTACGAGCTTACCCTGCTGTTGGATTAGTGTCGTAAGATAGTTAAAGGAAAGGTTTACATTCAAGCTGCAATATGTTATAAAAATGTTCATACTATTTGAATAAAAGAAGCCGAAATAAATTAAAAGGAAACTAAAATAAACTCGATTCCATTAAACTTTAACTTTTATAAGTGCATTTATAACCAACTCCAAATTATTTTGAAACAAAAGGTAGGTAGGCTGTTTGTCGGTAGAGTAAGGTCGGTTAGGTAAGTGTACTTTTGTTATCGCATTTAAAACTAATTTTAATATCCCACTGTCTTTTTCCAGATTTTAAAGGATTTTTAAAGAAATTTAAGGCTTAAATTATGTGTGCCCAAAATCCTTCATTTTGTTTTTTTAACTTTTTATTAATTAACACTCGCGGCCGTCGTTCATTTATGAAGAATCTAACACATAACCTGTCTACACCGTTCATAGCAAAAATATCGTCGGCCACCAAGTATGTTAGCAAACTCTGTGTGAAGCGTCACCGTTACCGAGAAATCCAACATCTTTTTCACACTACGCTAATTGCTACAGCGTTGTCAATTACTACTCTATCAAACAAATAATAGGTCGCCGAGTGTCAGTTACTAAGCATAGCGTATTATCGTTTTAGTAAGAACAAAAGCTGATTATGAATGGCAAACCAGTAAACTGATTAACGCTCGTTCATAATCGACGGCTGAATATACGCGTGTCGCCTAAGCGTGTCGCAGATATGTGTCAAGTGTCGCGTCGGCGACGTCTGCGATTATGATGCAATGGTGATAGTGCGACATTGGTTCTGTTGTCCTCTAGCTTACACAGACTTTGACAGCGTGATATCCTTGGAAATCGATCTATATTACTTGCATATTAAATGTTGATATATTTCATATGATATTTACCAGCATGTTCATTTGTACAATCAAACTTTCCAGCAGTTACCGTATTTTGCTGTAATTGCTGGTGTTGTACAAATAGATAAATAAAACGTGTAAAATTAATATGCATAAAAATAATATATTCTCTTTAATAAACACTACAACTAATCTTATCTGTTTGTTAATCTTATGTGTTTACAAATAGACTTGCATTGATTAAGTTTTAAAAGTAATCTTAATGATTCATTGACTTACATAGTAAAGTGTACGATGTCATTCATTATTCGCTTGTTGACATTGGGCTGATCCGACCGATCAATTACTCAATAAGTTTTGAACATGTCACGCTGCCGATCAAATTTGAATATTCTTGTATTGAATTGTATTCTAAACTATGACTTTATCACCGACAGCACTACGCGTACTTTCTTGATATGTCGCTGTGTTGATGCAAGAGTGACAGTATGACTTTGCTCTACATTTATACTTGTTGACATTGGGTTTAGGCAACAGTTGAACGATGTTGCTCGTTGCTACCGTATGAACAGTACGAGAAACTTTCACCTCAATCCTAAACTTTACTTTTATCGACTTATAATCGACTAATCGTAATATAATCGTATTTATATGGAGAGTATAAAAAATCATTAGAATTAAAAATAACCATGGAAGCATGGAATATCTTATGTAAGTAGATTTTGTGTGATTTACCACATCGTTTGAACTAGAATACAGATTATATTGCTGCTCTAAGACAGTGAGATACCTACAATCGAGCAACTCCACTTACGAACAAGGCAACCATGTAGTCCCAAGGAATTTGAAGTGCTATCGATTTCAGGTGAGGCTCCTGTTATATATGAAGTTGGTTGCCGAAGTCCATGGGCAACAATGATCTTGTACTGCAGGTAGATTGTATGCTCGATTGCTTAATATATATCATAAAAATATACTTACAAATTGCCTTTGAGCAGGTTCAGGCTGTAATCGTACGCCGAAGACCGGCCCGGTCCTGTGAGGTAGAGCGCGCAGTCATCGTCTGTTGGCGCTGTCAGAGGCGCTAGCCCAACTGCGCATGCGCACGTCAGCGCCACCACCAGCGCTCTAGAAATAAATATTATTAAATTAAAAAAAATGTTTAATATAAATTTACATTTACACAATTATAATTTAAATAAAGAAAATGTTATATCCGCCCGCTATTTTTAGAGGAAAGACCCAGACTAAACATAAAAAACACTGCATACTTTGCCAAGAAATCATTATTATATTTTTTAATTATTATTTTACTGTCAAAAAACTTCATTATCAATTGTAGAATAGAATAATATCCTTAAAATTAGTTTATTTTTGTATTAAACGGAGTCTACTTTTGTCGTATTTAAGTATAGCGTTTGATACTTATTCATTTGGTTTACGTTCGCATTCAGTGAGGAATTGATGAAATTACAAAAAGTGTCCAATCAATTTTTAAAATGATTACGTATTGTCATTTATTATACTTTTTAACCGTACAATTTGCAAGTTGAATCGTATTAAAATTGAATTGGAACATAAATAACAGCCATTTCGGTGATGGTGAAGAACTATATAGTTCTACTTGTAATGTCAATCAAATTTACCAAATGCAATAAGAAAGGTAAACTGTTTTCTCAGTAATATTAATTTCACGAAGAATCATGTTACAAAATAAGCAGGAAATGCTAAGAACATTTACCGTGTCATTATTTGAGAAACGCTTGAATGCATCAATCTCAGGGCCGAGTTGCGTGATCGTTAAACGATATTAAATATAATTTACGTGATTTTGTATCTCCACTCGCCTGTAAGCAGCAACCCTAAAAGTTAATAAGTGTA
>DWON01007239.1:0-13114 GCA_018251015.1 Phocides pigmalion okeechobee
GTGGCTATGTTCGGACAGACAGAATTCAAAATCAAAATCAAAATGGATTCTTTAGAGAACTCTTTTTGTACGTCAATATATTTACCACCGTTTAGTAGTGTTTCGTTGTGGAAAAGAGGCGGCAAATCAAACTGCCAAACCCACATCTTTTAAATCTTTCACAAATCTTTGAAAACTTTATGGCACTATTGTCAGGCATGCAAGTTTACTCATGATGGTTGAGGCCACAGTCCATGTTAGACATGTCTGGCGATAAATCTGGTTTTAAACCATATACACAGACAAATACAATGATAATGATTTATTTTATTGTATTTTCTGTTGTGTATTCTTTTGTGGTGTACAATAAAGCATATTTGATTTGATTTGAATGATATCAGGTATATCCAAACAAGACAAATAAGGAAAAAAAGCAAAAAAGCCCTCTGTTAAAATGTTAGCCTATTTGATAACTTTCATTTGATATTCGTAGTGTTATAATAACAAATTACATTTTATTGTTATCGATTTTCTATTCCATTCGTAAACGCTGTATTTAAATTGTAATATTCTATGTCACACCAACAATTAATATGAATCTCACCACACTTAATATAAAAGATCCCATCAACTTGCTTAGGCTACAGAGCGTGTCAACGAACATAAATATATACATACATACTAACAACACCAAAAAAATTACCCTCCATCTGAATAAGAGTCTTGGATTTATGGGAAAGAGATTGTTGAACTAACCTTTCTAGGGACTTATGTTATGTTAGCAAAACACGTAATGAATAAACCGATATCTTTTTGAATATATAAAATGATACTGGACCGTATGCTCTTGTGTCATGTAATGGCTGAACAGTTCGTAGTTTGAGTTGGTTCTAGAAACAGGTTAATAAAATTGTAACATTTCATCAGGGTTAGGTAGTTATTGCAGCAATGCATTGAGGATCCTTACCTAACATGCTTTGCATATTTCGATGACCAGGTTTATGCATTTAATATTTAACACTAACTTACTTCAAATATTGATACATATTTTAAGTGATAGCTAGAGACATGTGCCTCTGTTGTCTCATTTATATATTTAAATTGTTCGGTATAACATCCAATATATTGGGCTGTATGTAATCTATGGTAAAACTATACAGGAGCGAAGTCATAAAACAAGAAATTAATAAACAGAAACAGTTGAACAACAGAAAAAAGAAAGTCTAAAAATAATCGCTATATTTTCCGAGTGCTCGCTTTGCCGGGCTTGTTTGCACAAAATCTTATAATTTAAAACTCTTCGCTCTCTGTTTTATATTTTTATCGTTCGGGAAATATTCGAGAAATATTTATTATTCACTTTTCATACATATGAGATGGAAGTCAATTGAAATCTCTTTAATGTTATTTATACACTAGAAATCGGCATGATATAGGGTGTTAATATATTTATTTTTAAAATCTTATTTTCGTTTTCTTCACTTCACATTTCATCTTTGTAAGATGGAAAGTCACTTGAAATGTCGTTAATTTAATTATAAATGAGTAATCCATATAAGACAGGGGGCTAATAAATTTGCCATTAACATCAGAAATCTATCCGGTATTTCTTTAAAATATCTTTACTATAGTAAAGAAATAAATCTTTTCAGTTCGCAGGCTGAAAATGTTGATATTTGTAGTCATTGCGAAAATAATTTGTCAATGAATGTTTATTACCAGTATTTCATAATGCTAAACTTAACGAATATTAAATCCTTTATTATCTCAAATCACCAGTAATTAATGCAATGTTACTAGCATTAACTTGAACTTCTCAACTGTAAATATTTAAGGAGTATAAAACTTGAAGAAATAATAAGGTATCATCTCGGCAGTCTAAATCCTGATATTTTGTTTAAAGTGATCTTAAATAATGTTTTACTGAATTACATTTTAACTTTGAACTTTCCGTTGATCAAAAGATAAATTTAATGATCATTAATTACGAGTAAATGAGAAATTAATTTAAGAGCACAACTTTATTAAATTACGAGTTACAATCAAATAGGCAGATACTAATTAAGATAATATATTGTTATTTACAGAACAACATAATTATGTTAATTGTTGATATACAAAGTTATTCTATTTATTTGCATAGCTCGGCTTATTTAACATTCGATTAAAAGGTTAAACAAACTGTATGGTCTGAAGAGCATTGCATGGATAACAGATAATATCTCGATTTTCATCGTAAATATTCTGGGTATATCCCAGCATTTTCATTAAAAATATATTGAGACGAAAATTAAAATTAAAATAAATGCAATGGAATGTGTAGTGAAAAAAATAGTTTTCCTCGATTTTAAAGATGTTAGGGATAAAAAGGAAGCTGTATCCAATTCTATATTATTCAGGATCGCAGAAAAGTCCCCTTGAAGTGTATGATTGTGTATAACAATTTCTCCATGCTTTCATTTCCTGATTGAGATTAGTACATGGACATAGTATATCCGTTATTAAACTCCAAAATCCCTAATAGTTTTTGGAACTATTAGTACCCATTTGATTGACACTGCTGACGATGAAATAGTTAGTCCATAAATCGCGCAGAAAACTTAAACTAACTTTATTGTCATTAGATCTCTAATTTATACATATTACTATGTAAATGGTACTTACTCATGGTAAACCATTTTTATGTTACAAAGTAAAATGTGTAAATTCCGCAATTATATTATAGTTAATAAAAATCTCTAAGTTATGTTTCTGAAGTCAAAAATTACCCGCTATTTTCATTAGGTCATCAGTCCACTTTGTCGATAGGTGACTTATTTTATTTTCCCTAGACGAAGTCAATATTCGAGACTCGAATAATCTACAACACTAAATTTATATTTTAACCTACTTTATATTGTTGTAGTACTTTCTAAAATTAATCCGTAGCTTAAAACTGAAAGTTGAAAAAGTTAACCATACTAACAAAAGTTTGTAAGTGCCTATTTCGAGCAGAACTTTAATAACTTATGCGTATTACCCAACCAGTAGGTTGCAAAATGTCAGGCTCCTACGCTGTTTGCTTATTCGTATTTAGGTTATTTCAACAAACATTTTTTTACTCAAACTTTTATTTTACACGTATGTATAATACGTTTATTTTAAACTTATTAGATTTGAGTTTTCGAACTATCACACTTTTGAGTTGGTGTTAGCATTGTAATTTAGATCTATAAATGTAATTACACTTTGAAGCGAGGCGACCATCTTAGTCCTCGGGAGTAGCAACGTATCTTACGTTTGAGCTCAGATAGGATTTCAGTCGTGTTTGTGGTCGTACGTGTACTACTTAACATCAGGTGGTTTGCATGCTCGTTTGCTATTCTTGAAAACGTAAGTGAGTAGAATACAATTTAAGAAGTTCAGTGGTCATTGTATTTATGATTTGAAACTTAATATTATCGCGGAATTCATAAATTTTACTGTGTTTCGGTGAATCACGATTAACGATTTTTGTAATGGCTGATATAATAAAACAGTTTGCATGACTCATGTTTACGGGAAAACTCCGTTATATTTATCTAAAAAGGGTAATATCACCGTTGTCACTAGGTGGTAAAACTGTAGTTCAACCGGGTAGTGCCATCACCACTCTCTTAATACGCCGTGAAACAATTCTTGTGTTTCGGGTTAAGAGGTGTGCTTGCCGGGTACATTTATAAACGAGTCGACCACCACAGTCCTAAGGAGTAACAACTCTATATGATGTTAAATATTAATAATATATGAGGTAGATTATGGGCGTAAACCCCAAATATTTATTAATAAAGTTTTTTAGATTCAATAAATTTCATAATTAAGATGTGCAAGCTTATGTATATTATATTACAAATAAAGGCAATTCCTAACTTTTGTAACATTGCAACTTATGCAACATTTTTATATCTTTCTGACTCAGTAGCTGTGACATTTCTGAGAAGGAAAAGTTATTTTGTTTTTACTTTTTATTAATTAAATTACCGTGAAGCACAAAAGTTGGTTGCAGAACAATAGTGTCTTTTACCTACTCGTATACAATATACTTACTTCGATTTTTCTTTATCTACTTTGTAGAGTAGCTACAAATGTGAAAGGAATCAGATTGAATTGAATTACTTTCCTTAGCGCTGCAATGCACCGCATCGCGGGCTTTTTATCATACGATCTATTTTATACGAATTATTTTTATTTTTATATTTGTTTACTTAATGGAAAGGAAAATTCTTGAAGAAATCTGAATACCTGGGAGTTTATTATAGTTCTCCAATGTATAATGGTATTAGTATTTAAATCTAAGTTTAACATTAAAAGTAGATCCGTACTTACCAGTGGAACCTTAATGAGTTACATACGCTTTTTATCAGGATTTTCTACCACGTACGTACAAGATGTGGAACAAACTTTCTCCTGAGATATGACCTGAACGCTATGATTTGGGGCTCTTCAAAAAAGGTGCAAAGAAAGCTCTTTAAAGCCGGCGACACATTGGCGTTTTTGGTGTTGCAAATGTTCAAAGGCGACTGTGGCTGCTTTCATGGGATGACCCGTCTACCGTTTCTTTAGCTATTCTATATAAAAAGGTTCATAAAAATAGGTACATATATGATTATTATTAGTATATATTAATAAGACACTGATTACGTGAGGATTTATCAACCACTTATTTCATTGGTATTCGTGAAGTTCCTTCCAAGTAAATTGTACAAAACTACACACAATGTGAGGATACCCAGATAATGTAATTTTATATGTTAAGAGAGACTTGTCTGTTGAAAATAATAGTTCTAAGGATCGTTTCAGATTATTATAATTTTATCAATGGAATATTTGCTTAACGCAAGTCATGTTTGTTTGTATGTGATATATACAAAAGGTTTCATAAGTTTTTAATTAATTTTAATTTCAATGGTACCATTTTATTTTATTGTTATAGTACCAACATAACATAGAATGGTAGAATTTTTCACGAATTCAAATACAAACGAAAACGAAGACTAAAATATTCTGAACAACATGTCGATTCGTTTTTGTAGACTGAAGTTCGGCGTAGAATGATATATTCATTCACGTGCAGACACATACCACGCGTATTTCGTTTTGCAGCAATAATGGTACAATCAGAATACGGTAGTATTTTTTGCGAATACAAATACAAATGAACGAACGAAATTCAAAATGTTCGAAATAACTGGCCGATACGTTTTTGCAGACTGAAGTCGGGAAATGAAAACCTAACTCTAATTGAATTTCATCCAGGTACGTAATCTACGAGATAGGTGCAAATTTCCTCATTGATTGCTTCTTGGGTGATGACTTATGAAATGCTTCAAAAGGGGGTACCATGAAGTCTCGAGAACATCAGCTGTAGTTCTTGGGCGATGAATCGTGAAATGCTTCAATAAGGGATACCATAAGATCTCGAGAACGTTAATTGTGGTTCTTAGACGAAGACTCATAAAATGCTTCAAAAATGGGGGTACCATGAAGTCTCTACAACGTCAATTGTGGTTCCGTGGGTGGAATGAGCAGTGGTCATATAGGTACATAAAAAGTATGAATATGAGTGAAATGAGGGTCCCGCCCACGTAACCTCAACTGATATTTACGAGATTCCATGATACAGTAGATACTCTGAAGCAGTTTTATGCGATATTTTCTGAGATGAAATCGGTCTTGAAAGGTCAAGATATATACCACCCACTTTTATTTGTAGCAAGCAATAAAGGCACAATGGAAATTAAAATAGAAGTACTTGCTTTTTGTGTTAATTTATTTTTATGTTTGTCAATATGTTTTTAGTTGTTTTGCCTTCATGTATTTTTTTTTATTTTCTCGTGCCTGATCTTTATTTTCCAGTGATAGCCTACTGGAAGTATACGATGTAATATCGTATACTTCAGTATATATGGTATGGCTGAGATCTGGGTTATAAATCGATGAAACGCACATCTGATGTATCGATGTTAAATTTATATCAGAAAGTAATTATACCTTGCTCTTAATGTGTAGAAAAATATCGCAAAGGTCGTGCTTGTGAGTTCTTTCTAAAGTTCAAGATGCTGGGTAAAGTCATTCGATCTGTACTTTGATATTGTAGCCAACTATGACCTTGCCCTGTCCATGGACTGCAATGGCTTTTTATGCGAGAAAAGTAGCAAACGAACTTGCAAACAACCTGACGTTAAATAGTCGCAGCCCACGGACATCCACGTATAACCACAACCACGACCGAAATCTTATCTGAGCTCGGACATGGATACGTTGCTATTCCTGAGGACTAAAATGGTTGCATCGCTATAAGATGTAGCCGGCAACCATACCACTCTAACCGAAACACAAGTAATACTTTACGGCGAATTATGAGGGCGGCGGTGGTACCTCCCCGGTCGAACTATATTTCTCCTGCCTTTAAAAATTGGTGGAAACCTTGGTTTAATAACGATTCAATTCAAGTTTACTGCATATAAAATAAATCCCTGCTTCGAGTTTCTTTTGGTTAGATACCTATATGCAAAATGCCTAAAAGATGACATTTTAGTGATAAAATACCAAACTAAATAAAACCCTTCAAGAAGCGAGCGTCTTTATCTTGAGCATTTCCAGCAAATTTCGCTTCAAATAGCTCCAAGGCGGATTTTACGGTACCGTGAAAACATATAGAGCGATATTCCACTTCCGTAGTAAAAATGTTTCCACACACCGCTACACAGAGCTCATACAATCTCCGTTTATTTAATTCTATGATGATACCAATGACGCAAACATCATAATACGAAAATATACTCTAGAACAAATATTCACAATCGTCATCAATGATTTTCATTATCATTGCAACACTGTCTCAATGACATAGATGTTTTTACAGGATGAGAAAGGGCTATGGTCTACGAAATAGATCAACAATAGCTACCTGATTAGTAGATTTCACCTACCTTCAAGAACTTTGTGGGAAACTCTCAGGCATGCACCTACATACATATATGTATGTATATACAAAACCTTTCCTCGTGATGTTTTCCTTTACCGTTAAAACTAGTGATTAATCATTTGTAATACGCCGGTAACTGTGACAAATCAGTGGGTACTCGGAATTCGAACCCCAGATCCCCATGTGTGATGTGGAAATCTTATTTATAAGCACATTACTTGCTAAACAAATCATCCAAACAGTAGTAATATTATAAGTTGATCAGTTTCTTAAAAGAGGATTTGAACTATAAATTTTAGGCAATAATGTAAAAAAAATACGTTGAGTTAATATACGATTATGAAATGCATAATGATATTCTTTTAGAAGAAAGAATAGCGACCAGCGGGAACTTTACTTCCAAAGTGGATTTTATGCTATCTTTAGAGGTCACTGCCGCCCATACACTTCCATAACTAACATCATATAATATTCCACTGAAAGACCATCACGCGCGCATTGCTACTACTGATGACTAAGATTCTCGCCTCCGTCAAAATGTTCAAAATATCGCATTGCAAACATGTACATTTCTGTTCACTGGGTAAAACCTCGTGAAAGAAAATAGTTTTCTAATACTTCATAAAGCTATTATGGATAATAAATATTAAAAGTTATTGCTTTAAGTAGATTACAATGTCATTATTCACGGCATAAAAAACTTGCTGTCATTGTTGAATTATTGCTGTTCTGATACAAGTTCTAAACTAAATTAAGTAGTAGTTTTTCTAAGTTAATTCAGTTCAATAATAAAATGTGTTCAAAATCAAATGACCTGCACACTCGTTTTTTACTTTTGTGATATAAAAAAGAAGACAGATCGAATATAAATATATACCATATGTACCGTATTGATGAAAATTTAAATAGTTCCTTAGGTAAACAACGCTCTTATCAATTTCTGATATTTGTGACTTGATCTTCCTGAGAGGCATGGAAATAGTGTTTACCTAATCAACTGTTTATTGTTTTGTTAGTAAAGGTGTTCTCAGTATAAATATATTTTATTTGTGAAATTTAAACAACTACATTAGGTGACATAATTCTTACCGCAAAGATTTATGCTTATACATTTTTCGTTTACTCTGACATGTTTTTAAGGATATAATTTAGAATCATTTTCCGGAGCGAGAAATTCCATCCCTGGACGACATAAATTATGTGCAGTGTATGTTGCGGTCACAGCAAGCGCTTATTTGTCACAAAGTAGCTAAACAAAGTTAAAAGTTTTTACAGGTCGTGTGATTTATTAACGTATATAGTTACATTTTCTGCGGCACCGGCTTGAATACAAAACTGTATGACATGCAAAAAGTTCCGGGTTCGATTCCCAGTCCACCAGTTTTTTGAATAACGAATTTAGATTTCTGTTCTAGGTCTGAGTCTTCGGGAAGTCTAGTCTACGTAGCTTTATAATCTAAAAGAATTGTGATAATTGAGTACGCTAAGTTTTATTGCAGTAACAATGGAAGTTAATCTTTTTAATGTTACCTTAATCTATCCTAGAATTCATTATTCACAATTAATTATGATGAAAATTCATATTTTGTTACTTTATTTATTTGTAATGTAACCCCCATGACCTTTAGTAGCCTCAATATCAAATACAAGTAATCGTAAAAAGGTCATCTTTGTCATATTTAAGAATAATCTACGTAAAAGTAGATTAATTACCTTCGTAATATTTAATATACAAATATAGATTCAAAAATTTAATTTTCTGGAACTTAAAGTAAACTTTTTATGTGAAAAGCGAAAACATTTTTATACACGAGTAGACACAATCACCTAGCAACCACAGATTAATTGCACGATTTACAATCATATATTAATAGTATATTTTAAACTATTTACTTTTATACCACTTTATACTTTTATACCCTCATAACGCGCCGTAAAGCAAGATGTTCTTCATGTATTGTGTTTCAGTTGGGGAGGCGTGGTTGCCGGATACACATTATTAAAGGCGACCATCTTAGTCCTCAAGAGTAGGAACGCATCCGCGTGCATCCTTAAATAGAACTTCTGTTCTATTTGAGATTGGTCGTGGTTGTCCATGGGGTGCAGTGACCACTTAACATGAGGTGGCCTGCATGCCGGTTTATTACTCTTTCATAATAAAAAAAAACCACTGGAAATACCGCATAATTTAGTTACCTATAAAGATGGCAGCCAATGAAAAGACTGCGTGCACTCATATTCAGACAATAATTTATTAACATAAAAAATAATGCTACCATAAACTCACAACAATAAAATACTTCTCAAATACTATTCAACTACAGTTTTTTCAATTCAATGTTTGTTTCTTAAAAGATGTTGTGATTTTGAAAACCATCGCATACTTTATTTTTACGTCCAGTTCAACACTTCTATCTTGTTCGATTTCCTTTAAAACCGGTAAGGAAGATTAAGTAACCTGCTAAATGTATCTCGTGCCAGTCAACGTAAAAATAGATCATATTGCCACAATACACTACGATGCGTATAAAAAGGGACCGACTATCACTTACTTAAGAGCGTATTACTTCAAAGCACCCATTAACTATTCGGCGAACAATCAACAGAGAGCCGCTAAGGTTTTATAAAGGACAACGTTATTTCCCGGCGCCTTCGAATACTCCACTCATTAACTTTATGAGTTGTAATCTCTCTTGTAATTCTACGTTACGACCGTCACAATATTGTGAGAGTAAATACGTTGAAGAAATCTTCTAGAGAGAACTACATAATTTTGGTTCACAAAAACGTCAACTTATGAGTTTTTTATTTGTTTTATTTTTTATGTGAGAACAGTAGCAAACGAGCATGTAACCACCTGATATTAAGTAGTCGCAGTCTATAGAAATCCACGTACAACCACAAACACAACTGAAATCCTACCTGAGCTCGAACTTAGTTACGTTGGTACTCTTGAGGACTAAGATGGTCGCCTCCCTTCAAAGGGTAGCCGGCAACCGCACCTCTCCAGCCGATACACAAGTAATGCAATACGGCGGATTATGAGGGCGGGGTTGGTACCTCCCCGGTCGAACTATAGTTCTCCTATAAAATGTGTTTATGAAATAAGAAACCAGCCTTGTAGGACCATGACGACGACATCCATTCCATCGACATGACATGACATTCCATCGACGAGACATAATTGCGGAGGTCATAAACTCCCGTGATACAAATCTTGTATTTCAACCTGTTTAGTTATCGGAAGTATCAACGCATATAACCACATTTCGTACTTTAGTTCTGTTTGATGTTCGATGGAAATGTAAATAGGCTACAACGACTTTAGATCGAATGGTCAATACGCGCGTACTATTGTTCTCATAAACAAATGTAACTTGTATTTATTGATAGCAATTGGTAACTGCAATGGACCTCTGTAAGGATTTCAATAGAAATAATGATAAGCAACAAATGCTCTTCTGAAGACTAATTTGGTATGATACTTATGAATGAAATAAAAATAACATATGGTTTATAATAACAAAACCAGTGCATTTTCATAATTTGATTTAAGTTTTTTTAACCTTTTGTTAGAAAAAATATGTTTACATCCAAATATATATAGTTTTCTACTTTCATCATAAAAAAAGAAAATAAAAACAAATGTGTGAATGAATTTCGAATGCAATAAATATTTTTATAACTGAAAATAAACTGTAAAGGGCGTTCAAAGTATGTCAATAGCGTGGAAAGTACTTACAAGCAGTGTGCAGCTAATTTTATATTTCATATTTATAGGTAGAATATTTATAACTTGTATCATAAGTACAAATTTTATAACAGTTTTAATCAATAAACATAATTATATTTATTAACAAATCGAAAAAATACCACGTTCTTAAAACAATTAAAAATTTAAATTCGTTTTTCAAAATTACGACTGATTCCGGAAGAGACAAATTTAACCAAACAATTACAATAAAGTAAATCTATAATAGAATAATTGAAGAAGATTCTATACTTAATTTTCGTATTCAGAACATAATTGCGCATGATGAGTTTACGACCTTTAACGAAGTTTATTTAAAGTGGCTCCTAAAGGTTCAAGACAAAAACAGACAAACAAAGATCTAAGTACGTTTTGTCTGGAAGAGCTCCCGAGAGAGCGAGGTTAATTGTCCTCCTAGAAAAGACATGTAAACAACAAAAACGAGGGCCCTCGACGTTGTCAAGGAAATTAAAAGACACGAGCTTTCAAATTGTAAAAACAATAGTTCATACTCTTATAGTGAGCCAGATGGGGATACTTACAAACAATCTAAAATTTAAAGAATCAACGACTTTGTTACTTCTAATAACAAAACTAAAACGAAATTATTACACGAAGTATTTTACTCGTAGTTAAAATTATAACATCATAATACTAATCATCATTTATATTTCAGACCATAACAATCCAGACAAATACAAATACATTAGTATACACTATACACCTATGTGAGTTATTTATTTATAACATACAATAACTCGAATCCAATATAGCAGCGAAATACAGATAATATTAGTTTACCATCAACTAACAAAACTTTTCAAAAGAGGACCATTCCACCAAATTCATTAATTCAGACCTTGTCTGTATAGCAATGTATACTTTTTCATACACCTTTTGACGTACACGACATATTTCTTATTACAGCATATACATACACAGCCTCAGTAATTTGGAGAACTTATTGTCACTACTTCGCAGTCTTCTTGCTATGGAGAAGAAACTGTGAAAGAATTCAATATACAACATTCATTTTCTACAAATGTACAAATTTGATTATGCTGCATAAATTACACTCTGAGTCCACATCCACATGCCATATCCATTTCTGATCTATCTTTCGTATCTTATGTACTTTTCAGTAGAAGAAAGACTTCAGTTAAATTTGCTTTTTAATTTACAGTTAGTTTCAGATGTACGATTTTTCAATAAAATATTGATATGTTCTGAAAAAGTGTCGAGTGTTTGGATGGTAGCGATTGGAACTCTTGATAAATAACATACAGGCAAGCGCAGTTTTTTCAGTAAAAATCGCGCTATCACTGAATACCCAACATGTTTCTTTTTAAATTCATGAAAAATAACCATGTTTAAATCGTTTTCCGAATAATTACTTATTCGCTATCAATCTTCACCAAATATTGATACACGGTAAGTTAAATGTCATAGTTCAATATTGTATCATAATTAGAACTATATCATTAATATTAAATTTTATAATAAATTGTTATAATCGTCTATAAATCGTTAATCGTGAGTTATCGGTAAGTAGTTAAATGTATAAAATTCCGCGAAAATATTAGTTTATAATCATAGGTTTTATAATGATACAACAATTATAAAGTTCGGAAATTAGTTTTTGTGGATTAAATTACTTATGGTAATTGTTATACCAACCTATAAAATATGCGAATTAAAAAAGAAAGTGGTAGAACTTAGAACGAGCGAAAAAGCACTGCCACGGAATGAAATTTTTCGATTGGGGAGTTGAGGTTACCTCTACATTAGCTATATTTACAAGCGGATCTTTTGTTTGTAAATTGATATTGGCGTATATGAACTCCAGTGACCACTTACCATCAGATGGTACTCTAATATAAACAAAGGCAACGCAAGCATGCAAATATAAACATAATAATGATCCCATTATTGTCTCAATGTTGAGTAAAAATTTCAGAATGAAGTCTAGGATTAGGATTAGGATAGATTTCAAAATGACTAGTCCACAACGCTGGACAAGTAAGAACTGGATAAAAAAAACTTGAATAAAATCTCTAAGACAAGACATCCTTGCGGTATGATCCTCCACTGTTAGATCGAGTAATAATTAACTCCTAATACGCACAAAACTTCGAGAAATCAGCAATGCGTACGAATGATTTGAACTACAGAACCTTCATGTAAAAGGCCGAAACCTTGCTATAAATTTTACGCTCCTTTATATTCAATATTAAAATATGCTGATCAACATACAACCATATGCCTTCTTTCACGGCACACTCATCGCACGACGCACTCTTTTAATAATCAATCTAGTGCTTAATACTTTTAATAATGCTTATATTTCGTTATAAAATATTGAAAGTTGTTCAATCCTTGTTAATATGTTGGTGGGTAGAACAAAATAATCCGCCAGCGTTGTCTTTTAATGTCGCGTC
>DWON01007240.1:0-13114 GCA_018251015.1 Phocides pigmalion okeechobee
GCATCCTGTAGCGGGGATTCCGGGAAGGAAAAATAGAGCTCATTGTTCCTTGAAAACAGTATTGTGATATTGCAAGACAAGTCACAACGCCAGGAATACAGGGATCATTGTTTACTAAAGCGTTTGTTGTATACTTTAGTGGATACGGACATTTTAAGTGTTTATTCTGTCTTCGTAATGAAATATTAAAATAAATTATTATTATTAGACATATATGTTTGTAAAAAAATATTAAGAAATTTTTTTCTTCGAGCATTTTTGGGTATTTTTTAGTTCACTTTACTTAAGTGAAGATGTAGTATCAGGCGTTATTTTGCGAAAATCCACGCTATAGAGTCATGTTAAAACTGTATGGTAACAATCCGTTACAACTATGTATGATAGTATATATACTTTTATTACGTGAAGAATAGCAAACGAGCATGACAGCCACCTGATGTTAAGTAGTTGCAGCCCATAGATATACGTACAACCACAAACACGACGTAAATCCTATCTGAGGTCGAACTTAGATACATTGCTACTTCTGAGGCGGTGGTACATCCCTAGTCGAACTATAGTTCTCCCACCTATTGCAATTACCACCACCACTTATTTTAATGCATGTACCATGTATATGCATAGGAAAAATGAATAGACCACCATACATACTACTATCATCAAGTCTTTCGCCCCGAAATGAAGCATCATTACGTTAAGTTGCATCTACGGTATTGAATCGCTGAGTCAGCGGTAAATTTTTAGTTAAACAATTATTTTAGGTATCAAATTGCCGCCAGCAAATATTATGAGTAATGTGGTTAATTTTAATTCTAAACACATTTTATGGCAGATTTCATATGGAAGATATTGGTCGTATGTGGGCTCGAAGCATACGCCGCTTGTAAAGATCGTAAATTCGAATTTTGAGAAACAACAGGTGTGTTCGGGATTGAGATGGGCAACCACTAGTAGCAAAAATTAATGTAGATACGCTTTTGTACGTCGTCGTTATACATAGCTGTCGATTAACTTTGACTAAAACACAACGAAGAGTTCGAAAGCATCCAATATCATATTGGCTCCAACTTGCATCTCTAAAGGTTCACAATAAGGTAGCTTAGCAGTTTGCTCTAAGCCCCCATTAAGCCTATTTGTAAAACATTTCAAGGGTTGTAGACATATGTCTACAACCCTTGAAATTTTAAGAAGAAACGAATGCTTCTTTACTACGTTACCTAAAAAATAAGATCCGACTAAATTTAATCATAAATTAACTCATATTTACAACATTAACGGATATTACAAAACTCCTTTTAAAAATAACAAAAGATATTTATAGACAAAGTAAACAAACTTTTCTTTTAAAAACCTATTACATCCAGATCATTATGTATGTTAATTATTTTAATACTTAAAGTATTTCTGATGGAATAATTTAAATAACAATACAGTCTCCTGTCGCGAGCGGCTGAAAATTGGACATGAAATTGGATCTCCGAAAACAAATGGAAAATGTCAGACACGGGTGACTCTTAAACGAATTGCGTTAATTTACCTACTTATGTTAATCTGCCCGCTTTTCCGCCCTGGATGTATTTTGTAACAAAAGTGGGTCACAAATATTTAGAACTAGGTTTTACCCGCGGTTTTGCTCGTGTTCAAATCCTAAAGTAAATATCGAAGATTATTGCAGCGAGTAAAAATTAAAACAACAAATTAATACCTAACTTAAAAAAATGAAATAGTTTTAGTATTGCTTATAAGTGATAGAACAAAATAACATGAAATGTATAAAAATTCTAAACAGCTGAAGTTATAGTCGATAAGTTATAAATTTGAAAACTTTGAAGTTGCTAGATTTTCGAATGTTTTGACAAACAATCATGTCTGGCAAAATATATATTCACATAAATAAAAAGTATCCTATGTCCTCCTTAATACCTCTAAGAATATGTGTACAAGTTTCATGATAGTCGGTTGAGTAGTTTTGACGTGAAAGCGTAACAAACAAACTTACATTCACATGTATGATATTAATAGGGACTTGTAGGAATTAATGGATTATACTTTTTACGGTGTTGCGTCCCGGTAGGCCTCGCATGACAAGGCTTTATTATGAATACGATTATCATAAAGTACTGTTGAGGTATTTTTATTTATGTAAAAGGATAAGTAGCAACTGAGCATGCAAACCATGTGATGTAAACTAGTCGCAAGTAAAACTCAAATAAAACAGAATAATAATACTCGCAATTAAAACTTATCTTAATTAAAGCCTGACCTAAACAATCTAAAGGGAGTTTTTGCCCATATGGCATGGTGCCAAGATCTCTGCCTAATTCCTGCACTGAGTAGCGATCGCAATTCTCTGGACGAGATATGAACCAGCCAACCAACCAAAAAATATTAGGGAATATTTTCATCGAACCATAAAATGCAATTTACAATTTGTAAACGTATTGAAGTTATGACGTATGCTGTTCTTAATGTGTCTATTAAAAATCTTATTCCGTACCTACCGTTCCATAAACCAAATGATGCCTTACATTGTTTCAGAGATTGCTTGAATTTTGTATGAGCAATCCATTCGCTGGAGTGTAGCTCTAATTTGTGTTGTGGCAGGCAGTCTCTGGAGATATTTCTGTTCGAAATGGTTCGATATGCAAGTTCGATTCTGTGAGAGTATGTCATCCATTTGCGACGACTTTGTGACACCTTATAACCACAATTTTACACAAGGTGATTTTCAAACTTTTCATCGATTCTAACTTTTTAAATCACTTAATACTGCTAGAACATGTTTAAGATCTGCTAATATTACAACAAATCATATGAAGGTACTATAAGTTTTAAATAAGTTGCACGAAATCACCCATTAAAAAAAGGAAAACCATGTATCTTCAGATGTCCATACTTTAAAGGTGGTAGAGCCGTTAGAGCTCGCCCGGGGCGGCACCACCACCACCCTCACAAACCGCCGTAAAGCGACATGTTCTTCATGTATTGTGTTTCGGTTGGTGAGGTGTGGTTGCCGGCTACACATTAATGGAGGCGACCATCTTAGTCCTCAGGAGTAGGAACGCATCCAAATCCATCCTTAAATAGAACTTCTGTTCTGTTTGAGATTGGACGTGATTGTCCATGGACTTCAGTGACCAGTTTCTTACTCTTTCACAATAAAAAAAAAATACTATCGTCGCAAATGTATATTCACTTGATAATGTATAAATGATTATTACAACAATAAAAACTTTAAAGCTATTTAATAAAAGCGTCACCTAAACAATCTAAAGGGACTTCGTCTCCATAGGGCCTGTTGCCAAGAACAAAAACGCTGAATAGAACGCAATTTCCTGTGAGAGATATGAACCAGCTCAATATAAACAATCTAAAGAGAATCCTTTCTTATGTAGCATGGTGCCAAGAACGCTATCCGCGATTCCGCGCTGATCGCATTTCTCTGCGTGAGATATGAACCAGCCCTCTTATCACCGGCGGCTTCGATCAAACGTGGGACTAATAGAAAAATTCTGAGGCATTCCGACCTCACGGATTAAATAGTTATTTTTTTATCTAAACGTCACCCTTACCTTATACAGATGAAATCCAAAAAAGTCACAAGATCAATTTCTATAAAGAACATACTCGTGTATATTATCAAAATAGAATCATTTTCTCGTCGACCGGTGCCTATAGGGTCATGTAAAGTCGGATCCGGTCTACTTCGATCAATTTTATTTTCTTCCCTTCCCTTTGTTTCATCCTGTCGTACGAGTTCCTTATCTCTTTTATATATTTAACTACTGAACCCTCTCCAATTTATTTTATTTCGGGTGTCTTCCGGGCGTTATTGATTATGCCACTGTAGGAAAGGGAAATGTCGGATGTAGGTTAACTCAAGGTTTATTATTTATTTATTTATTGGATCACCAACATAATATACAGTGTGTAAATTCTAAAAAAAACTGTTTTACTATAATATATGGTAACTGTTCTTATTAGTACAGGTAACCACATAATCTAAAGAGCTTATATAAGACATAAAATAAAAAAAACAACAACAAAAACTTATAAAAGTAAAAATCTTAAAAAAAAACCTAATCATGAATTTTGATTAATCAGGATACGTCAGCTTTTTTAATTTATTATTGAAGGCGAAGAAACTTTCAGAGTGGATGTCAATTTGTGGAATCAATTATTATACAGACGGGAAACGCGGACAACTGGTGAAGAGCGAGCAGGATTTGTTCTGCATAACCTAGTTCGAAAAACAGTGCATGGATTTCGCGGTTTATAATAGGTATTTATTTGAGTCATTATATAATAATATAATATATACATATATTTATTTGCATAAAACACACTGCATACAAAATAGTAGTTATCACAAAAACATACATATAATCGAGCGTGTTTTACCGAGCTAGGCGGTGGGCAAAGTCAGTTTCATGTAAATGTCTTCGTATCTTAATTATATATAATTCTAAATACAATTGAGTCAAAAATCAGAAAATAAAGTAGACTGGATGGTGTAAAACTATAATGGTTTAGTACTATATACGTTGCACATAACTTCGAAATATCGAGCTTTTTGAAAATCGCCTACTTTACTCGTGACGTAACTATAACGTGTTATGTCCAAAAACAGTAATTCACAAACAGTTTGACTTAGAAGTGTACTAGGCACCACCTAAATATAAATAGATTAGGTGTGCCCGCAACTTCATCCGCGTTTATTTTACATAATTCTAAAATCGTGCAACAACCTACACATACTTGCATCCAGTGATTAATAACATTTTCGCCCAATTTAAAAAAAAAGCTGTGCACTAAAACCTTCCTCAAAAGTCACTCTACCTCATGTTGAAAACTGTGAGAAAATCCGTCCAGTACTTTTTGAGTTTTTCACGAACATACAGACAGACAGACGAGACGGGCCTTTGTTTTAAAATATTTATAGATTCTACAACGGGGATCGAATGCCGAACCCTGAGGCAGGTTTTTAGCAGTACTACTGCTATAAGAGGTTCTATACATTGCTACTTGACAGATATGTACATATTATATAACAATAAAAATGCGATTTTCTTTTTTTTATTATGTTTTTTTATTGTGAAAGAGTAAGAAACAGGCATGCAGGCCACCTCATGTTAAGTGGTCAATGCAGCCCGTGGACAACCACGTCTAATCTCACATAGAACAGAAGTTCTATTTAAGGATGGACGCGGATGCGTTCCTACTCTTGAGGACTAAAATGGTCGCCTCCAATAATGTGTGTCGGCAACCACACCTCCCCAACCGAAACTCAATACATGAAGAACATGTCGCTTTACGGCGGGTTATAAGGGTGGCGATGGTCCCGCCCCCAGCGAGCTCTAACGGCTCGACCACATAGTAAATCTATAATACAAAAATTTCGGATATAATATTTGCATGACATAAGGGAGCAATAAGAAAGGGTTTTGACAATTCCACCCGTAAGGTGACAGAATAGAAGATGAAAGTTGGTATGATTCTTTGAATCCTTTTATAGATTTGCTTCAAATATATTCGAGTGCCTGGAATTTTTTCCGTCGGCTTTTTTCTCCCAGCCAACTTTATTTTATTTATTTACCTACGTATTATTTTTCATTAAAGCATCAATAAAAGCCGTTCTAAATTATAAAAAAAAAAATACCATAGCCGTTACACCTTATAATTAAACAAAATATTACATATATGTATATTTACATATAGAGTATAAATAGAGCTGGATAATTTATTACATATAATCTTTTGTAATGTCAAGTACAGCGTAAGAAAATTCGCGGGCAAAATCTTGGAAAAAATATATCTCAGAACTACTCTTTGTGAGGTGAGTCCGACTGAACGAGACAGTCTATTTTTAAAACACTCGTGAGGACCAGTCAGTTTATTATTTTCGCAGTAAATATAATATTTCAAATACTTTTACATTTATTCGTCCGTTAGACGCTAGAAAACCAATAGGTCGTTTGGCGGATTCCATTAGTGTGCTCGGATTCAGAAAGGACGGACTCGAAATAGGAAACATTTTTTGCGCTTCTGGTTTCCTAATATAAGCGAATCCATTGCAATACATTCGTTCTTACAAAGATCTTTTACAAAAAATAAAAGATGATAATCTGTAACGAGAGCAAAATTATATTAATTGCATTTTGGAACGTGTATGTCATAAAAAAGTAATCATAAACGGAAATAATAGTACGTAGAAAAGGAATTAAATTATGAATATTACCTCTTCAAAGATAACGTAGCGTGAAAATCTCATGGGCATGCAGGCCATCTGATGTTAAGTGGTCACTGCAGCCCATGGACAACCACGTCCAATCTCAAATAGAACAGAACTCGAGGACTAAGATGGTCGCCTCAAATAATGTGTTTCCAGCAACCTCTCCAAGCGAAACACAATGAAGAACATGTTGCTTTACGGCGGGTTATGAGGGTTGTGGTGGTGCCGCCCCGGTGAAGCTCTAACGGCTCTACCACCTTACAATGTAAAAGTCTACTCAAACTTAGGTTGTGTGAAGTAGAAAGAACAAAAACAGAAACGCATCACTGAGTTAACGGTTTGTTATAATTTGATATGTAAAATAACTAAACCGGAAAATAATCACAGAATGCAATGTACGAAATATTACAACTGTATATAATTATTACATTTATACTAAATATTACAAATATATATAGCAATGAAAATACAACATTAATATTACGTATATTTTTATGGACAGTACTTTTAATTTACTTTACATATAAATCGTAAAAATGCAATATTTTAGACACAATTTTTTTTTAATTATTTGATGGCCTTCGATTCCATCTTTTCAGTCCATACATTTGTTTTCGCCCATTTTTTATTATTTTACACAAAAAAAATCAGGTACTTGTAACTATAAAAACAATAACACCAACAAAATTTAGTTTCTACCGGTTGATTATGACATACCAATTAGTTATAATGCGCAATGTTTATAATCCTCTAATTACTATATGTCCGTAAAGTTCGGTCGACCGAAAAATAGTGCAGTAATTAATTTTGCGTGTATTTTGACCGGCTTAGTATCAATAAAACTTGTTTGTTAACCTAAAAAAAAATCTGCAATATTTTTTTATTCTGTTACAAATTAATCATGTCTAGCTCTTACTCTACTGCTAATTAACAGTATATATGCAATTTAATTTGATACAAAGTTCATTATTTAATTTTGTGACTAAAAAGGAATAAACTAAATTGAGAAAATATTAAAATATCAAATATGCCGAACAAAAGGATCGGAGAAGTAGGTAAAAATAATGATGTCGATGCTAAAATAAAACGTGGAAAGAACAAGATATTATAAAAATGAATACATAATATATAGTTGTGTAAGAATATAGAGCTACATAAACATTTTAAAATGATAGCTCCTAGCTCTGTAATAAGTACTGTTGTCATAATCAGTTAATAAACCTTAGCATAATCTCACTTAGCATCCTGTGGCAGGCCGACATGATCGTTAAGAAACATCAGTGTGAAGTGCCTACCTATAATATATTTATATGACTGAAAAAAGAAAGGCCAACTATTTGTATTGTAATATATTGTTTGAATGTCCGGGTTAAACATGTATACAAACTTACCAATTAAAATGGAAAGTAAACTTTCTAGATTTTAAATTTCGACGTCAGTCTTTACATACAGTTAATTTTGCAGTTCTGCAATGTATCTACAAAAATGGGTGCGTGCCAGATTAAAAGCATAAAAACATATTTTATGCACACGTGTAACTGCGACCGGTAACTGGGGTTCAATACAGTTATTGATGCAGATTGCAGGATTAGCCAAGAGAAATGCTTTTGAAGCAAAGCTTTTACTTCGAGAACATGTTTTGCAATATCTCTTGGAAATTGATCGAATGTTCTCTTATTATCTACGGAGGTTAATACTGACTCGGAGAATACAGGTTACATAAAATTAAATTCATAATAATCAATATATAAACGGTTTATATATATATCACCGCGAAACCGACTTTCATTACTTACATTTTGATTTTTTAAGGAAAATTAGGATTAAACAAAGGCAAATAATAAAAGTAAAACCTCATATTACGCTAGGTTAAAAGCCCTAATATATACTATATATTTGTGAGTATTAATTGTGTATCTCACATCTACAACATTAACTTAACGCAAGTTTTTAATTGTAGAAATAAAATCGCTATACATAGTTTTAATTTTACTGATACTGAACGTAATAATTTCGATGTATGGGTGTTTCCTATATTTTAACATAACGTATAACTTTGTTTCCCAGAATGATATTTTGCAGTAAAATATAATAAATTTCCGCGCAAATAAAAAATATGTGGACAGAAACCCTAGGACCTAAAAAAGGTAAGAGGTAAGATTATGCTTAAATACTTATGAAACAATAAATTTATTTTCACGTTTTGCACACTTACGAGGAAAAATAAAATTATAGCGTTATTCCTAATGAACCATTTCTATCACTACAACTAAAAGAAAATGTTAGTATGTACAGTCATAAGAAAAGTTAATTTGCGGTCCATATGGCTATAATTACACAAATATTTCACTGACCTTAGAACTTTCCCTGGCACATTATCATAACAATTATGATACTAGTCATAAATAATACAAGCCACTTTTACTTATTCACTCGAAATTTTCGTATTCGAAAACGTATCGAATATTAATCTTCGTATCGATATAAATTTGCATAAGCCAACCGGTTTTGTTCCGAGAGATATGAGAAAAAACACATGTTGCAACGAAGGTATAAGCCGAGTAACTTAATGATTATAAACTTCTCATAACATCTATAATTAACTGGTTATTTTGGTATTTCTTACGTAATATACCTCGGTGAAAAAACAGAAACAGCAAAATTTCGCCTATAAGAATATTTTTTCTAATATTATTGATATAGCGTGAGTTATGTTTTAAACAACTTAAATGTTAGAAAACTCTTCAATCTTCTCCTGCAGCGGCACCACCGCCACCTGTTCCTATGTTATTTGTTTATTTATATGAAAAGAGTAGCAAACGAGTACTAGCTTTACATCTAGTTGTTAATACTCCTGAATTAAGTTAACACCCTCGCTTTTCCGTGTAGCTCGCATCTTCTTCCACCGAAACAGTAGAGATGCTTCACTGCGGATATAGAGTATCGCTGGTACTTCCCCGGAAAGATTATAATTCAATCTTTTCAAGACAGCTGTAAAGCACAGTTATGTTGTGCTGTGCTACTTCTTTTAGAATTTGGTGGGTTTGCTGAGGTATCCGATTTTTCAGAGAAGCAGCTTGGTGAATGACTGAATATTCGAAGCGGGAAGTATCTTTCGATCGACTTCAGACAGTATTCCTATTCAATATATTTATAATGATGAAAATCTTGAAACTAATTATAATAAAAGCATAAGCTCAACAATCTAAAGGGAGTCCGCGTCCATGCGGCATGGTTCCAAGAACGCTAGCTGCATTCCCGCGTTGAATTGCAATCGCAATTCTCTGCATTTTTTTATTCGTGAAGAGTAGCAAACGTGCATGCGAACCAGTGATGTTAAGTACTTGCAGCCCATAGACATCGACGTACATCCACAAACACGACCAAAATCCTATCTGAGTTCCCAAGTAGATGCGTTGCTTCTTCTGAGGATTAAGATGATCGCCTCGCTTTAAAGTGTAGCCGGCAACCGCATCTCTCCAACCGAAACACAAGTTATGCTTTACGGCGGATTATGAGGACGGCGGCAGTACCTCCTTGGTCGAACTATAGTTCTTCCACCTTTAAAATTCTCCAAAACAGCTTCCGATTTCACAAATCAATGCGAATTGTTACCTGAATTAGAACTTGAAGATGTAACTAATAAAAATCTTATACGATAGCCGAGTGCCTGTTATATTGCATATCTTATAGACATGTGCAATCAATATAAAGTAAATACTATGCAGTCACGAGTCACGGTATGTGTCGTGACAGAATCGATACACCTCGGGCTACGAGGTGGATGTTATTAAGATGTCATCAGAATTGCACAGTGATATCAGATTGTAAATCAAACGTTAGTAGGTATTACCAAGCTTAATGTATATAAAGTTTTATGTTAGGCAACCAAGCGTAATGTACTATAGTGATACAATTTGAGTATTCTACATATGTGTTTTTTATTTTGATTTTATATACATATGTGATGTTGCAACAAATTGCCTATAAAATTGCCTATAATAAATAGTAATGTTTTACATTTTATGTTAACGAACGTAACAAAGGAACATAAATTGAAACCAAAAAGTGTTTAAGAAAATAATTAAATTAAAAAATATATAATTTAATTCTTTTCTTAAACCCTTTATTAATTTGACCCATATAATCCTTGGTTTTTGGTATTCTTTTCCAATAACCATTTCTTACGCTTCAATTTAAAGCTTCTGTGTAAATCAGTCCCTATTTTCCTCTTAAATTTTCGCTCTATTACAATTAATCATTTTCCTGTTCACATGTAAGATTTCATTTGAACTTTAGAATATTTTAAGTGACGATTAAAATATCAGTATCTTGAAAATTTCGTTTAATTCCTGTTCTTCTATTTTAACTGTTTACTTTTTTCTGTCACTTTAAATTATATTAACAACTATATGTATTTAACTTTGTTTATATCTAGTATACATTAATATTTTTGCAAGCTACATACGCTATTTTATTACCTTTTTCATAATTTTTCATACAAGTCTTTTATTGCAATATTTATCAGATAACCAAAAAAAATCAGATGAAGATTATTCTCAATATAACATTTAGATATTGATGTTTTCATGTATTTTACGTATATGTTATAATATCTATGGATATATTATTTAAATCACATTTTTAAAAATAGTTTTACAATTCTATATACGTTTTTCATAGTTGAAAAATATTGCTCTATCAACAAGTAGAACACAAAAGAATGTTCAAGCATGGCTAGTTACAAGAGCTAGCTAACAGGACTAATCTCTATATGGCAGATACTTATTGAACTGTTACAAACTCATCACTACTTTCCATTCTATTACATGTTATATAAATAGAGAAAGAAACAGACAATTTTCAGCTCTTTGATAATACTTGATTGATGTTTCTATTTGTTCGTACCAGTAGTAATTTAGTTGATAACATTAGTTTGTTCACGTACTAATTGGTACGCAAAGTAAATAAAGTAAATAATGTAAATGATATGCTTTTAGTAAATAATGGAAATAAAAGGAAAAACAAAAAATGTGAAGTTTGTCGAATTATCTACTGTCTTTTATTTCCAATGTAATTCAATCCAATCTAGAGTGTCCGTTATTTACGTAATGCGTTTAGGGCTCGAGTCGAATTCCCGACGGTCTGGGCAAATACCACGTTATTGTTTCTTAGTAAACCGCGCAAATGCGAGAATAATGAGTTAGGTAAGTAATACCCGATCCTCATTGCGGAGCACAAATACAAACATCCTAATATTGATAAAATACTTCACTCCATTTAGAATGTAAGTGATTTAGACAGTAACATTAACCTTTATAACTTTTGCAAGTTACCGCTTATTTTCATGTTGCTTCAAGTTAATCAAAACGTCGTCAGTAACAGTTTAAGCGATGGAAGCAGTTTTAAAGTTAGTTAAAACTCATGCTTCCAGTAAATGCGTTGCAGAGTCATTGTTGGCAAGTGCTATTTACATAAGTGCTAGCTGGGACTAAATCGGTTAAGGTAATCATAACAGCATTGCATAATGATGAAGGGGAAATGCATATTTGCGGGCAGTCTGTCATTCCGTATCATTAAACGATTATGGTTATTTTTGAATTAGAAATAGAGGCAGCTGCGAGTTTAATATGATATATTAAAACTTTTTATAATTAAAAACGTACGTTTGACCATATTTTCCATATAGCTGTTTAATAATTACGTTGATTGATCGTTTATTTTATATTTAAAGCTGAAAAGTAACATTAGTCATCTTAGTGACCGTAATTTGTGCGTGTGTGTATGCATTCGAATCATTTTGAGTGTGCGTGGTTATGTTTATATGTGTACACGCATTGTTGTTAATTATTATAAATTACTCTACAGATAGCAATTCATACGTCAACTTTTTAATTATACAACACAATTGGGGCTTAGAAGAAGCCCTTTTGTTTTTAGGGTCAACAATATTATAAATTAACCCGGATGTTGCAGTTCGACTGATCAAGAAGATATCTTATTCTTGTACTCAATATGTGAAGTTTTAATACTCCCTAAGTATTTGTATTTTACTCATAATTTTGATGATATAGGAATATTGGTATCACTATTAGACGTCTTTCGGAGATATAACTTTATATGGAAATATTGCCTCCCTGAATTGTTTATGTGGAAGTGTTACATGTAATAAAAAGAGCGGACTTGGGTACTAACTAATCGTATGAGATTAACTCGGATATGACGGATATAAATCGTGTCACATAAGCATGAAAAATTACCAAGTGCTGCTAAAATTATCTGTAGCTTGAGGGGATGTGAAATGAAGTCGAACACACCTATAAGTTTAAGCCCAGATGAAACCAGTATGGAATAGCATATAAACCTAGATCCACTGCAATTTGAACCGCATGGTCCATTTAGCAATAACGGTTGTAATATAACGTTATGGAATGATTTCATGGCTAATGAGATAAAGGATAGGCTCATTGGGTAAGATCGTTGTAGAGGTAATGTAAATTGATATTCATCTGCATATAAGTGCATAGCAACGCATCTACGTTCGAGCTCAGATAGGATTTCAATCGTGTTTGTGTTTGTGATATGATTTCAATTTTAGTCTCTAGGAGTGATCTGTGATCAATTAAAGTTGGCATTCCTATTTTATGTGCAACTAGTGGACTCAGCGGTTGTTGCCTCGCTCTAAAAAGAACTTTCATAGGTGGTAGAGCCGTTAGAGATCGCCCGGGGCGGCACCACCGCCATCCTCATACCCCGCCGTAAAGTAACATGTTCTTCATGTATTGTGTTTCGGTTGGTGAGGTGTGGTTGCCGGACATACATTATTGGAGGCGATCATCTTAGTTCTCAAGAGTAGGTACGCATCCGCGTCCATCCTTAAAT
>DWON01007241.1:0-13113 GCA_018251015.1 Phocides pigmalion okeechobee
GAGCATTCGAGATACAAGTAGGGGGTAGGACGTTACTCTGTCCGTTAAATATACTAAGTGTGTAAAAATTATCTCGGTGTTTCATTGTGCAAAACCCCACGACGGTGACAGTAGAAATATAACCCTATGCATTAGTATGCATAGGGTTACACATGTTAGTCGTAGTCGACTAACATGTGTTTCGCCCCAAACGGAGCATCGTCAGGATAAGATGACTCTGCGACAGTTAATCGCTTAGTCCAAAGTAAAACAGCTGGTGCAAAGTTTTAATAATAACTTAATAGTATAGATTTCCGCAAAATTTTACTGATGCTCTTAATTAATTTGTCAATAAAAGATATAAAGGGAGTACCGTGCCCTCATAATAGGCCGTAAAGCATTACTTGTTTCGGTTGGAGAGGTGCGTTTGTCGGCTACAATTTGAGACGAGGCGACCATTTTAGTCCTCAGGAGTAGCAATGTATCTAAGTTAGAGCTCAGATAGGATTAACATCAGGTGGTTGCATGCTCGTTTCCTTCTCTCCTCACATAAAAACTGGCTATTGTTGTAAATATTAGCTTATAGCCTGTCAACTTTTACAATATCCCTTACAGAGCATTCTCGCCTTTATTATGGTGAAAATAAGAACGAATATCGCTTAAACACTTATGAAATATTCAAACAAGCTGGCTTGAACCCGACGCCTGGAATTTTGCTACAAGCAAATTGATTATTTAACGAGCACTTTGATGTTTCAGCAAATATTCATAAGACATTATATTGTGTAACACAATACCGATTAAACTATATTATAATTTAAAAGGGTGCATTTATATAGATGCAGATTTAAATTCAAATTAAAATGTTTTGTTTCATTATAATGTATTTATTCATTATAACTTATTTACATACACTTAAAACTGCTCAAAAGATGCCAAGATCGCTCTTTTCAGAGCCTATTGTACCACCTTTTACACCTGCAGCCTGTGGAGATCGTACACGCAAAAGATCTTTGGAGCCCTTAGAGTACAGTATAATAACGCCTTCAGAATGCTGATGGGGCTGCCCCGCTTCTGTAGCGCATCGAGCATGTTTGCGGAGGCTCGAGTCCAGTGCTTTTGGGCTACGATGCGTCTGCGAGCAGCTTCCCTTGTGCGGCGGGTGCGGGACAGCTCCAACAGGGTTCTGAAGATGATAGCGTATAGACTGGACTGTCCATTTTTGTTGCACTGTCGTAGACTGCATACAACCAGCGTAACACTGAACAAATGATTATTATTATTATTATTAATGGTCCCATGTTTGAATCTGAGTCAGGTAAACATGTTAATAATCACGTCTTTAGAACTTATAATAATGATCCTGATGATATAGACATAATATCGTTATACTTTCAATCGCACTTTAACTGTCATTGTCATTTTAATGTCATTAAAATAAACGAAGTTTGTATTTACTTAAATTTATAGTTATATTTTAAGGATTCATATTAACTTATGATTTTAAACTAATATCATCGTGGAATTTACACATTTTACAACGTAGCGGGTACTCACGATTAACGATTATTAATTTTCGATTGACGATATTTCGAAGTGGTTCAAAATATCAGCAATCAAAAACTGTTAATCGAGAGTTCTCGTTGTATTTTAGAATTTCTTGCAAACACTTTCAAAGCTCTTAATTTTTAACATAAACTATAAAATAACATTAAAAATAAATCATAAGAGTTTCCTACAGCATACTCGTGCAATACAAAACTAGAGAAGAAATTAGTTGGATATTAATGTGTCGTTAATTAGTTTGAAGCGCGTCGTTGCGTAAAGGGCGGCGAAGCATGGCGCGACGCGTGACCCAGGATCGGGGAATTTCCGATTGCCGGCGGAAATATCGCGGTTAGCTGGCATTTGTTATTATTGGAGAAATTAAATAGTTTCATGAAGCTAGGTAAATGAAGATTCTACATATAAATTAGTGAAAATGGCGCTCAAATTGTTTTAGCTTTTACTGAGATTAGCGAGCACAAACCACAGACAAAAAATAAAAAGTGTAAAAACTATTGTTTTGGTTTCTATTGCGTTAATAAAGGCCCCTAATACTCTTTCTCATATAGATATCTATGTAGACAGTGATCAGTTACAATTTTAACTTATTTTTATTTTTAATTTTATTTGTATTACAGATTAGTACACAAAAAACCGTGCTGACCCCTTGATATCCAGTGATCGCCGCATTCCAAGGAACAAGAGTTTTACTTTAAGTCGATCACAAATGCATTGCTGCTCTTGAGGACTTCCACTGACACCTTAAATATTTCCACCTATCCCTCGAAGCGCTTCGAACTAAAATAGATAGGCGCTGAAATTCATATCGCTTTAGTAAAGCAGAAATTTATTTTGTTTCAATGTTTCATATATCTACAAGGAGTTAGTATTCAACTTTATTTGCCAATATACTTATACTTCTACATTCGCTTTATGTTCGAGCATGAGCATTCAGAGATTTATATTTATGTTCGAATACGATATTCTGTTTTATAGTCGTCGATCAGGACTGTTTGACAAGTTGAGTCGTGTGAACTCAAGCAACAGAACTCCATATTTCGCATATTCAAATTTTATATATACGCATGTGTATTAGTTAATGAAAGTGCTAGGCAACCGTTGAAAAGCGATCGCTATAGTCCTTCGACATTCAAATCTCACCTCAAACAAGGCTGGAGTGAAACTCTAGTCGCATGTTCGCAGCCAATCCTGAGGACTGACATGGAGTTTATAGTATGCATGGGCCACAATTGCCACTTATCTCAATATCATTCTATGACTTATCAAGTGCGTAAACTATAGTTTGGCCGTTGCATATCGTCATAATCCTCCGTCACCCCGTCCCCCTTAGGGGTAATGGGCAGTAAAACAACTCTTGTGTTTCGGTTGGCGAAGCGGCTGACAGGTACACTTAAAAGTGAAACGACCATGTTAGAACTACCAGAAGTAGTAACGCATCTACGAACGATTTTAGACATGACTTAGACAGACAGTTATGATCAATTTTTTATTAATTATGAAAGAGTAAGAAACCGGCATGGAGGCCACTTGATGTTAAGTGGTCCTACAGCCCACGGACAACCACGTCCAATCTTAAAGAGAACAGAAGTTCTATTAAAGGATGGACGCGGATGCGTTCCTACTCTTGAGGAATGTGTATCCGGCAACCACACCTCCCCAACCGAAACATAATACATGAAGAACTTATTGCTTTACGGCGGGTTATGAGTGTGGTGGTGGTGGCGCCCCGGGCGAGCTCTAAGGGCTCTACCACCTTTTAAAAGGTCCACTGGGATAGTGGCCTGCAGGCTCGTTAGAGACAGTCGTGTGAGAACTATCAGAAATAGCAATCCTACTATGCACAATCATAAATAAAATATCACTCCTGTTTAACATTGGACGTGAATGTTAATGGGTTGCACTGTCCCCTTAATATCTATTCTGCACGGTCGTTTGCTCCTCTTTCCGTATTAAAAGGAAAGCTAATTGGATCTTGAAAATACTTCGTCAAAATTGTAAATCCAAAATCCTTGATGCAATTAAAAGATCAAATATAATCAAAGAATTTGCGTAGGAAGGCTTGTAAGAAGTGCCCTCTTTCTGTTATCATCAATCCGTATTTCAACCCCTCGACAGGGGTCGGCGACCTTGTCCGTAAGGATTTGTCAAAGTACCTTATTCCTATATGATTTTTAAAGGTTTTTGGGTCACACGCTGATGTAACTCAAAGGTAATAATTAAAGTCAAGTGTATAATTATTTTTATTATTAATTGGATGGTTAAACAATTATTCGACATTACGGGTACCACAGCCACCCACATCATCCGCTAAAAGCATTTTTTTGTTTAATTTGAAGAGATGTATGCATTTTTTAAATAGCAGCAAATCAACATGCGTTTCACATGATGTGTCACGATGGGTCATGATGGGTCACTGCCGCCCGTGGACATCCAAATGCAACCTCAAACAGGACTGAAGTCCTATCGGAGGTCGTACGTAGATGCGTTGCTACTCCTGAGGACCAATATAACCAACTCGCTTGTAAGTGTACCGTCAACCGCACTTCTCCAACTGATACACAATAGTTGCTTCAAAGGATAATGAGGATGAGGGTGATACCTCCCCCATCGAACAATAATTCTACCATTTACAAGCGAACGATCAGTTTAGTGTTCAATACTACTCATATAGGACTTCATCTTGTTTGAGGTAGGATATGGATGTTCATAAGAACTACAGCTGGGTGCTACACCCATTTAACATTAGATAGCGTGGTTTAAATAACATGGTTATATGCTACTCTTCTCAATTTGAAAGTAATCAAACTTGATCTTACGCCCTGCGCGTGTACGTAAATAAAAACGACTACTACTACCAAGACGTATTAGACGTAACACTACTCTAGCAATGAGAGAGTGATTTTTTTTATTACAAGACATTGTTTTTCTATAAATAATAAAAAAATCTTCTTTAACATTGTCAGAATATGAAGTTGCGAAAATAGTTGTTAGAAATTTCGTGCTCGGATTCGACTCAACCGAAAAAAGCCAACGGAAAAAACTCTCGGCGCTCCTTTTTTCACATAAAAAACAACAGTCCCACTAGAAGTCTATCAAAAATACATTGCTACTCCTGAGGACTAAGGTGGTCGCCTCATTTGTAAGAGCGCGCAAATACATCCTTCTACCAAAACGCAAGTAGGCTTCACACTATCATTTTGTATGGCGGTGATACCTCGCCGGTCGAACTGTATAGATTCTAAACTTGGGACGTTCTACCAACTTCAAAAATATATTAACATTGAAGGTCTATCTCGTTAGTTCGTCTATGTTAGGTAACAGGGTGAAACAGCCCTTGGAGACCATCCGTCAGCTTTGTCACTGACCGCCTGTGACAGTGATTGGGGATAGAGAGGTATTGTTTAGTGTTTCAGATACCCTTCTCAAGGCTTGACCTTTTCGTACTGACCATTTTTGTAATCCTATAAGAATTAAAACAACAGAAGTTTTTAACTTCATTTAACAGTAACAATACTGGCAAGCACGTACCAGATCCTGCACGATAAAGGGTTCCGTTAGGAATCACGATTAAATTTTAAAGACAATAATTAGAATAAAATATATGGTAATTGATATAGGTACGCTGATGAATTGGAAATGCTGAGGACTAAGATCGCCTCCGATGGTATCTTATGATGGTATCTTCATGATAAAAATGGGTGTACAAACAGCTCGAATAGATAAACTCAAAGTCAGGCGTCCTGCATGGGTATTTACTTCTCTTATCAATTTAAAAATCGATCCCTAGACATTTGTTTTTTATAAATATACCACTATTAAATGACCTTTAAATATAACCAGAGCCATGAAAAAAAATACAAAAAATTAAAATCAAAATCGGTTAACAGAGGAAAGAATAATCGGTCAACAGAAATAGAAAAAAGATTGCGACAAATTGATAACCTTTTTACTATTCAGAAACATTTAAAATTGTAAGGCCGTCGCAAATTAAATCACAAACTTGATTCAAATTTCAGCAAAGTTTGTAACAAATTGTAAATTTTAGTGAACAATAATGTTACGGAATCAAAACACAATGCAAAACACAAAGCAGTTAAATAAAGCAGACAATGCGATGCGACCCACCCTGACCTGCTTCGCCGATAATGTGCTCTGACCTTAACTTGATTTATGCACTAACTTTAGTTCTGCTAGCCTAGTGAGTACAATTCCAGCCTCTCGCATAGCCTCAGGGCTTCGAATCCCTGGAACGCATCTAATTTTTTGAAGTGCATTACGGGTTCAGACTAGTACATAAAAAAGACATGTGCTAAGGTACACTAGATCTTTCTGGTAATATTTTCTGGAAAAAAACACGAATATTGGAGAACATGTGAATCGCTATGCTCTAACTTAGCACTCATAGCCTAGTGGGTATAATTCCAGCCTCTCGCATAGCCTCCGTAGTTCGAGTTCCTGGAACGCGTCTAATTTTTTGCAGACCATTATATGTAGGTTTAGACCAGTACTCAGATACATGAGACAAGTACTGAGAGAGTACATGAGATCTTTATGCTGAATTGTAATAGTGTGAGTAAGATAGTATTGAGGTACGATGTCTGTGTGTGTATGTGTTTAAAGCTAATATCTACATATAATGTACTCTAGGCGATTTAGTAATAAACATTATCTCAACAAGATGTGTTTGATTACTCATGTCACCTCAATGCTGTTAACATTTTCTGGAAAATAACCCGAAAATGTAAGCTTACGTATAATAAAATCGAGGGCAGCTGCTAGATCGAAATAAAGATATAAAAGAAAATTTTATACACTTTATATTATTTTCAAATGGAAGCCTTATGTTGAATTTATTTTACAATCCTTAGAGAAAACCTATTACAGTAAATAAAATCAATGTTGTTTCCGTTAAAATTTCTGCGTCTCTTTTCTCGCTTTCGCTATATTTTACAACACAATGAAAACCATTTTAGAAGATACAAAACATGATTTAGGTGGAGATTCCTGTCTAAATCGAACGACTTTTAAAACTTCAGACGTTTAATGTTTGTAAATAAATATGGATAACTAAATAAAATGAAAGTGGTAGGCGTCTACTATTCCAAGTGCAAATACTTTTGCAATAAAATAACATTTTGAAAATTATAGCTTGCAGAGGGGACTGCCTGTCTGAGGAGGCGCTTTTAAACATAACTGGGCATCTTTGAGTCAGATTCTGTACAACGTTTCGTACCATCACACAATATATTTCAGTGTCACGTATTTATAAAGAAAAAATGTTATTCTGGTTGGAATTGCAAGTGAAAGCCTTACTCGCACTTGGCCAATTTATATCGTTTACTTTACAAATTGTAGTACAATCATAGAAAATTTGGCCTTGTTAACATACATATATGTAAACCTCGATTTTAAATAAAAATAGCACATGTTTCCTGTAATATGAATATTTTTGATTGTAATGCTATCTGTAAAATGTGATACGATTTTGTTGAATTAAAAAGTAAACGAGCGGCAGGCGATGGGATGTTAAATGGTTTCTGCAGCCCACGGTCATCCATCCACCAACAAACAGGACTAAAATCCTGTCTGACGCCGTGCACACACGCGACGCCACTCCTCAGGACTGAGATGGTCGCTTCACTTGTAAGTGTAGCCGGTTATGGCAACTTTACAACCAAAACACAACATGTAATGCTTGTCGGTGGATGATAATGGCAGCGGAGATACCACCCTAGTTAAACTGTAGTTCGATCAAGATGACACAATGAAATGATTTTAATGGAGCTCTTTAAGAAAAACTAAGATCATCAAAATTTGAATTTAAGAAAAACCCGTATCAAGAAACAAATAAAGGGACGTGTTATAACGCTACTTTATGAGTGTCGCCGTGTTTCGCAATGTTGATCAACTGCGCATAATTATGACAAGAGTGTCATAGCTGAAGGTCATTTATTCTTAGACAGAACGCAGTTTTCTCTTTCGTAAATAAAATTTTCGTTATACTCGAATATTATTTTATACTGGTACAACATAAAGTACAATTTACATGGAATTGAACATGAATTAAACTATTGCAAAAGCTCACTCAAAAAGCTCACGAAATGAAACCTTCCACGATCTTCCAGTTTCTGTAACCGAAAAATTGATACATACATGGCTTCTGACGCAGCTACAATTTCCGTGCCATTTTTCATGGACGCCCAAATACGTTTTTTCGCTCGTTTTCGTCACAGGTCGTCGGCCGCCAACAATCGCTCGTCGTATTTCAATTCGTCGCTACGATTTTATCACCGAGGTTGTAAACACCTAATTACCCAGTTTACAATTTAATACCCTACCCTGGAGGCATTTTATTAGGTATAAACTTCGACCTGCAGGACCGCTGCCCTTATAATTTGACGTACAACACCCGATTTTAAGTTGTTGTTAGAACCCATGATTATTTCTATATGTAAACGGAAATTGAATTGAACACCCGAGTTTTCACGTAGTCGCGTTGCTACTCCTGAGAGTCACGGTGGTCCCCTTGCTCAGTGCTTGTAAACGTAGTCAGCAAGCACGCTTCTCCAACTGAAGCACTGCGTTATGGCAGATTACGAGGGTGATTGTGACCTTTTGTACCTACCCGGTCAAACTATTGTAAACCACAAATGAAAATCTTAAACCTAATTATAGTAAAAGCCTAACCTAAACAATCTAATTGAAGTCGGTGTTTATGTGGCATGGTTTCAAAAACGCTATACGCATTCCCGCGTTGAATAGCCATGGTAATTATCTGCAAGAAATAATCTAATAAAAATAATTAAAACGATTTCAAAGATATCTCAATACAGCTTACGAAGTGTTCATAACAATATGTTTTTATTGACAGGTTTTGTTTTGTTTATATTAGTAACAGCGTAGGGATAAATCGAAGATACATTATTCGCCGATAAATTCGTTTCGGCTGAAGGAAGCGCCGTTACGCCTACACGTTGTTTCGGTAATTTATCGTTCCGATATGGGATATAAGGAAAGGATTCATTCGTCGTCCTTTTGTGCAAACACAAGACAATGTTTTGCTGAGAAAATTGTTTTGCGATTTTTTCTCGATACCCACGCATATCGTAGGTACACAGATAGTGTTTATACCTTAAATAAACACTTATTGCCACTGCTTTTTGGAACGAGGTAGACCCCTCAAAACATAGTACCTCTTTAACGAAACACAACATTATTTTACGGCGGATTATAAGGGCAGTCGCGGTACTTCCCCAAAAAATATTTCTACTAATTGACATGACTACTCAATTTTAGGAATCTTATTCTATTAATACTTTGACTTCGGCATTAATTCGGGTCAGCGTTGAGAGAGGCGGCAGTAAACTGGAGAATATTTGTCTAAACTGAAGATGCGTCGACAATTCACCGAAATATTTTCCTTTATAGCATCTGTGTATCATCTACGAATACACAGACATAATGTCCGCCCCAGTAGTAGCGTCAACATTAACTCAGCACTTTTGTTCGCCATAATCCATACAAATTTGTACGTACAAAACAGATGTACAAGCCGCAAGCGTGTTGCGGCACGCAATACACAGCAGTGTTGTACAGCGCAGCGAAAGTGTTAAGTCTGATACCTACCACTTGCCATCAGATGAACTTAGGGTTGCCATCAGTTAAATTATAAAAATCGGTCTGACGTTGTTTAGGCCCATACATTTGGCCTCAAGTCTAACATCGTCTTATTTATAGCCAAGCGTTTTTTATATGGCCGGAAACAAGTTTTAAATTTAGATACTCGTATGTATAACTTTAATAAGCAAAACTCTGTTATATAATAGTTTGATAATCACACCTACCAAAAGCCGGACAGACAGGACTCATATTTTTTTTTCAAACTCAAATTCAAATTCAAATATTTTATTTCATTGCAAGGTATATATACATTTAATGTACGTCAAGAGTACAATGTAAAATCAATACATCGGCTTTGAGCGCCTGTTGGCTAAGGTTGAGCGGGAGAAAAAAGCGAAAAAAACTATTGTTCCGGGCACCTCCGAAAACAGCCTTACATGTCCGGCTGAAGCCTGACAGATGGCAACCTTAGATGAACTGCATATTTCTTAGCTACTCATATAATTTTCATAAATATATATTTGGATGTACTTACTTATACTGCATTCTTTATAAGTTGCATGCATTAGGGGACAACTGAGTGACATTTGTGATCGAGCATAAAAGTGCCATTTACATACAATCTCGGGTAAATAAATTAAAAATTCACATGCTTTATGACTTCATCTTTGATACGGAGAGTGAATAGAATTTGCGAAGGATTAAGGTTGATACATATTTAACTAGACTCGAGAAATGTCTCTCTTTACTTAAAATGCCTGCAACATTTTTTTTTGTGTAAGAAGAGTAGCAAACGAGCGTGCAAATCACCTGATGGTAAGTAGTCGAAGCCTATAGACATATGGATGTACAATCACAAACATGACTGAAATCCTATCTGAGCTTGAACATATGTACATAGATGTATTGCTGCTCCTTTGAACTAAGATGGTCGCCTCGCTTCAAAGTGTAGCCGGCAACCGCACCTCTCCAACCGAAACACAAGTAATGCTTTAAAGTGGATTATGAGGGTGCGGGTGGTACCTCCCCGGTCGAACAACAGATTAAAAGTTCATCATTTTTTACGACTCATCGCTTCCCGCAGCTTTCTTTTTGTATAAGAAAAGTGCATAAGAGAGATTTTATACAAAAGAGTACGTACATGCACTTGACATTCGTCATACCTCTTGACCATCAACATCCAACCAAATAAGATTGAACAAACCAAACAAATAAGACTGAAGTTTTCTATGAGGTCATGTGCAGATGCGGTGCTACTCCCAAGGACAAAGATTGTTGCCTCACTTATAAGTTTAATAGTAATGAAACTACGTTTTATATTTATTTTGCTTCATATTTTGGAACTGGCTCCATGTTATGTATTTTAACGTAACTATCAGTTTAAACATAATCATGTCACGAACCAAAGCTGCGGCGGAGGTTGCAGAAGAAGCCAAGTAGCACAAATAAGTTTCGATTAACACAAATTTTTCCACTTACCACTGAAACCTTCCGTGGGGTCCGAGTACCAACATTTTTTTTAAACAATTAGCCTCACGTTTGATCGACCGTACTAATGAACTGGTTAATATCTCGTGCAAAGAATTGCGATCGCTATTCAACATGAATAATGGAATGGACGCATGGACACGAACAATATACTGATAATTAATCAGCGATTAACCGTCGCAGAGTCACCTTACTCTGATGATGTTCCGTTTCGGGGCGAAATACGTGTTGGATATGTATATTTTTACTCTCCTAATTTCTCCTATCTTGATAGCAAACGCTTGCAAATATATACCATTACACATGGTGGTAGTGTGTTATTGCAAATTAGTTTTTAACAACAAAAGGTAGAAGTCTTCTAAATATTACAATTTGTAAAGCCTCGTATCCTAGTAAGCGGCCAGCTTTACAAATCCCCAGAGCAACGTTCGAGCCAGTTTACGACGTCGCGACGTACAGCATTTTAAAATTAAAAGATTTACTAATAAATCTCGAATTTTGTGCGAATGAGCCAGATTACTATGCAAATGATATTCTATTACATGGAAATATCATTTTGTTGACATTTTTTTTTTGTTTCTTTATTCTGAACACGTTTGTCTAAATGTGGATTCTAATTTCTTAGTTGTTATAAAGATGATATCTTGTAAAGACAGCTTAAAGTAGTTTTCCACAAAGACCTGTCTAACATCTTGCATAACGTGGCTACTCCTGAGGAATGAGATGGTCGCCTCGCTTGAAAGTGTATCCAATAAACGCAGCGAAAACGGAGCGAAACATAAGAACTGCTTTAGCGCGGATTATGCAGGCGGCGGTTGTACCTCCACGGTTGAACTGCTATTCTACTTGCTACCTTGCAAAACGTACACTTTATATGCTAATTCTCTTTTTCTGATTGAATATCTCTTACTTAAAGCTAATCAATCTTCGGTCGTATCTTCCCGTCCATCTGGCGTAACCACCATCTAACTCGTCTGCAACCCTCAGTCCAATTGCTACACAAATAAATAAAATTGCAGCGTCTGTCTGTGATTTTACTAAGCATTTTCTATGTTGCAAGATTCTCGAGATATTATATAGAAGTTATTATGTTGTTTTTCTCGTGTATATTTTTTTTGCGTTTGCGTTTTGAGAGTTTGCGTTGAGTTTGCGTTGCAGATTCATGGGGAAGCCTATGTCGAGCAGTGAAGGTCAAAATGATGATGATGATGATTGCATTTTATCTTCGGTAGTATTTATTATGCAATACCAGAGCGAGCTTTTCTACGCGTTTTTATTCACGGTTTTAATGACCGCATGGAGCATTGATTAGGCTCTCACGCGAATGATTCGGGGTTCTCATCCCTAACAAATAATAAATTAATTATCATGACGAAGAAAGCAAAGTCAAAATCTATAAGCCTGAGAATTCTCCACAAAATTCTTAAAAGTTTGAAGTCGAATAATATGTGCTTGCCCAGCATTTATTCAAACTTCTCATTCTGTGACGTGACGTGAAACCTGTGTCCAGCTGTGGGACAATAATAGTTTGATGATACTAACCTACTATAGGATTTGACTTCAACTCAGTGCTTAAAAAGAATCACCAACCGTTTAGAAGTCTCCATTCAAAAAAGGAATATAAATTCAATCTGCATATTTTTCTGTCTTTATAATGGTGAGTAAGTATTCTGAAGAACTATTTAACCTGATGTCTACATCAGCCTGTTTCCAGCGTACCACTCTTTGCAGTTCGAAGTTCCATCTACATCAAGTAAACTTAAACCAATCCAGCACAGTTCGTTATACCCATTCTTTTTGCCATGTACATTTAACTAAGTACATAGGTAAGTTTGTCCTAAGGTATTTAATTCCCAATTGGAATGACAAAAGGCTCTTTAAAAAGATGCCATAAAAGCTCTTTTCTTCTAAGCGTGTGCACTGGCTTACTTCTTCAGTATTGCAAATCGGTTTCCAACAAAAACGAATTTTCGTCTAACATATTTAATTTCTGAACGCAATTACAAAGGCCTCAAAAAAGGTAATAATGAGAGTGAGAGTGCTCTTCTTCTACGCGTATGAAATGGCGACGTTTCTGGAGCTACATATTTTCATAAGCTACGGTGACTAGATTTCATCAGGTGGCCGTCTACCCCTTCGCTGGATAGCATAAAATAATATACAAAACAGTAGGTAAACTTTAAGAAAACATAGCCGCTCCATCTGAAACTTTTATTAACAGGCACCCGATGTTCCGAAATTCGCAACAAAGTCAATGACACCGGCGCCGGCTAATGCGTTTTTCCTGTGTCCTTAGCTCCTTTAGTCCTTCATCAAAAACTAGCCTTACACCAAATAATATAGAGACAAAAGTATAACTACTTTTGTATTATCCATCACTGGATACACATTATTGGAGGCGACCATCTTAGTTCTCAAGTGTAGGAACTCATCCTTAAATAGAACTTCTGTTCTATTTGA